>JASVEL010010296.1:0-117074 GCA_032618575.1 Nicotiana noctiflora
GATCATTTACGTCTCCCATATCAATATCTAGTTTCAATATCTGCTAAGATTGTTGATGTTGTTTGTTTGCACGGTTTAGTGCCAGAATGTTTTCTCTGGGTCTGAAAGTTCTTCAAGTAATTCTCCAGTCCTTGTAGATTTTCTAGGCATGCACCTGAGCAACCAATTCAACTCGTCAAGATTTTCAATCAAAAGTGTGTAGAGAGAAATCTGACTACAACAAGAATCTTGTAATTCTGTCAATGGCAATTGATAATTCCGTTAACTCCCCGGCAACGACGCCAAAATATGATCATGCCCAACTATGGCTTATAAAAAGGACAATGCGGTCGTAGCAAATATAACCCAAGTATTACATACGGGGTCGAATCCTCAAAGAGTTAACCTACCAACCAACAAATATAACCCAAGTATTACACACGGGGTCGAATCCTCGGAGAGTTAACCTACCAACTACAATCTTCAAAACCCAATAATCTTCCGAATCAGCTTCCCAAATATTCAAATATCCTTTTGAGTATATCTTAATAACTACTTTTGCAAAGAACTGATTAACTGAAAAAATAACTAAATATGTTGTAAACAAGAATGAGAAAGACTAAGGTGATGATTTCCCCTATTGATGGAATCTCTTCTGTTTATGCTCATACAAATTTATCAATATCTCTTTATCAATCATGAATAATATTTCTACCGTAAATCTCTCCCGAATAATTACATAAATTTACTATTGTACTCTTCCGAGCTACCCTAGCTTGCTTTAATTATCACAATTCACTTTAGATTACACCCAAGGTTTCGTTATTCCTAATCTCACCTTTAAACCCTCAATTATGGATTTCTCTAATAATCTAGGTATGGTGTTGTTCAAAAATAACCTAAATATGTATTCTTTCCAAGTTATGCACACTAAATAGACACAGCTAATTGAGGATCCTATCAATTAACTACAACAAGAACAAAGTTGAACAAATAGAGATTAACTAACAATTTGTATTCACATAAATCAGAAGTTCATCAACCAATAGGTTCCATCACAACCTTAGATAGGAATTTAGCTACTTATAACTATGAAAGCAAAAGATAGAATACGTTTCATAATCAAAATTCAAAAGAAAAGTAAGAGATATGTTTAGAGAATTCGCTCACACTAGTTGCCTTGCAAAAGTACTCAATAATACAAAACTTGCCTCCTTTGGGCGAATCCTAAGATTTTATAGAGGGTTTAGGTCATAAAAATCCTATTTTATACTTTGGTCCCCAAATTTTCCTGCCTGTCACCACGGTTCTACCACGATCGCCGTCGAACCGCGGTGAAACACCTTCTCTGAACTTTTATTTTTTCAGCAGTCTTTAACCATCGCGGTTTCACCGCGGTCGCAGTGGAAACGCGGTGAAACACCCTGTTTGAACTCTAAGGGCTATCAAGCGTGGAATTTGGTGATTTTTGCACAAATGACCTTTTTCATCTCCTTTTGACTCCAAAATTGCTCTTTAGCCTTCTTCAACCACTTTGTACATATAACACATGAAAAACACTAATAAGAGCATTTTGTCATCATATATATTATCAAAATAACGTTAAAGTGTGATTATTTAGGGTATAAATATAGTAAAATTCACCTATTATCATATCTTCTCACAATATCTTGTTAATTACTTTCACCAATAGGAGATTAAGCTAGATTTTGGCCATAGATCCCAAATTTATTGTAAAAAATCTGATTCATGTGAATTTTGGTTTGAAGATAAAAATGTATTTGGATATACGTTTTCAAAATATATTTTCCAACTTTATTTTGGAGAAACATATATATAATTCACAAAATCAGCTCAATGGGATTTGAAATTTAGAATTCGGGATTTGGCTAAAATATGCATAAAATTTATGGCCAAACATGAGTTTTGGAAATAAATCCCAAATTTATTTTGATAAAACTTATGACCAAACGGAGCCTAATTCTCATTTATGGCTAATGTATTCCTCTTTCTGTTGAAAGATTAGCTCATATTTAACTTAGCAAAATGTCTTCCTCTTTCTGTTGAATTGATGCGGCAACTTGGACTGACGTGCCATCGGCTATAAAAGGCTCTATGAATGAGGCCTTTTGAATAATTTCACTATCAAGATCAAATGCAATTTGGTTTTATGAATGGGATTTTATTTTTAAAAATCGAAAAATTGGGAATATGGGAAGAAATAAAGTAATATACTATATTACTCCAAAGGAAAAATGAATCATATCATACAAAAAAATGTGTGATTTTTCCCTAATTTAAGTACCTTGACGCTATTTGACCAAAACATCACTTTTTTTTTGTGTGATGTATATCTCAGATCTTTTGAATTTTGGAGTTTATATCGTAAACAACTACATTTTGGTAAAACGTATATTCAAGTTGAAGTAAACAGGAATTATAAAATTAATTTCTAGTGAATATTATATTTAATTTGGACATTGAGACCTCATTTGTTCTTTTTAAAATTAACACGTCTGAATCTGAATACACAGATGTATATTAAGATTAAAACATTTGAATCTGAATACACATCTAAATATATTAAAATGTGTATTAAGATCTGAATAGAAATAATTAAGACTGTTTGATTTTTAACATCTGAATGTATAAAATTTAATTTTATTTGAAAATTAATAGACATAAATTTCAAATGAAATACTAATTAATCTAATATTCTATTAATAAAATAAACAATTTTTTAAAATATGTTAGTTGCTTGTGGTGATGGTTAACGGGTGAATGCCGACTAGAGGCGATGACTGGTGGTAGTTTTGGTTGATGATGGTGGTTCATGCTAGTAGATAGCAGTGATTGATCGATAGTAGTGACAATTATGATTGAGGATGGTGGTGGTGGGTATTTATAATCAATAATGGCGGGTGGTGGTAGTAATTGTGACCGAGGAAGATGGTGGGTGGTGGTAGTAGTTGTGACCGAGGAGGATGGTGAGTGATGGTGGTAAGTTATAATGATGGGCAGTGCCGGCTATGGTTGTTGATGGTGATGGAGTGGTAAGTTGTGGTAGTTGAGGTTGATAAGTGTTGATTGTAGGTGAGAATGATGGTGGTCGGAATGGTGAGGATAGTAGATGGTGATGACAATAATGGTGGCAGCTATGATTGAGGATGATGGTGGCATGGTGGTAGTGGTGTTGGGGGTGGAGGCGATGGGGCTGGGGGTGGTGATGGGACTGAGGCTGGGGGTTGAGTATGGTGATGTGGTTGCATGGTGGTAGTTGATAATGGTAGGTTGTGGCGGCAGTTAATAATGAATATGTGTAGCATCTTAATGAAATTAAGTCTATGTTATAGATCTTAATCATACAGATTTATTCAAACTCATTAAGTGATTGTGAAGTAAAAAAAATACATTTAATGATTAAAATTTGAATAATTAAGATTGAGACTTTAAAAATAAACACACTTAATATCTATAATTTGAATGATTTAAATTTAGACCTATGGAAACAAATGAGGTTTGAACCAGCTTGTCTACAAAATAAGTTTGGTGATGGACCTTCCAAAAGCCTACTTTTATGCCGTGTCTACACATTGTGGCAGTTTATGACGGGAACTTGTTAAACTGCATCTCAAGCAACTGCTTTGGAGTCAAAGAAACAACCCCATAAAAAGAAAAAGCAAAAAAAAAAAAAAAGAACAATAAAAATGAAAAGAAACAAAAGTTGAGACACAAGTGTGGTTTGGGGAAAGTAAAATGTACGCAGATCTTATCCCTACTCCAAAGGAATAAAAAGACTGTTTACGAGAGACCCTGCTCAAGCATACGAAAATAGACAATAGAATATGCATAAAAATCATAAAATAATATAAGCATAGTAGGAAACAGAAAATAGATGGAAAGTAATTTAAAAAATTACTAATAAAAGTTGGTATACTCAGACTATTAGCCCGTTTGGCCGAGCCGTAAAAATTAACTTATTTCTAGAAGTCCTTTTTCTCAAAAGTACGTTTGGTGATAAGCAGTCTGTGTTTGACTAATTAATTTGAAAAGTACTTCTAAGCATCAATTAGTGTTTGACCAAGCTTTTAAAAACTACTTTTAAAGACATTTTTCTCAAAAATGCTTTTCAAAAAAATACTTTGGAGAGAAACTAATTTTTTCTGCTTCTCCAAAACTGTTTCTACTTCTCCGCAAAAGCACTTTTTTCTTTCAAAAAATTGGGCAAACACCTTAATTTTAGAGAAAAAAACACTTTTAACAAAATAAAAAAGTGCTTTTGCCTCAAAAAAAGCTTGGAAAACATGCTATATATTTGATTGGGGTGAAGCGAGTAAGAGTTGAAAGAGTGGAAGTAAATGTGAATTATTTCTGGGGGTACGAACTACTAGAGCGGATCTAGAGTGTAATATATGGGTTCCCGGGAATCCAATAATTTTTGTGTAGATCTTGTATTTTTATTAATATTTTATTAATTTTTTTATTAAATATCTATTTGTAAACCCTATTATTATTGTATATTAATTTGAAATTTATTTCCCTTCTAAATATACGAAACATTCAAACGTAAGTCATTTTATTTATGTTGGCACAAGTGAAGTATGAATTCATTCATCGACCATCTTGACGTGAAAATGAAGGAACAATAAATACAGTTACGCGTTAAAGTAAAATAAAGTTGTACATATTTAACAAGAACAAATCTATAGAGACCAAACTAAAGTGTGAAAGAATTAAATAAAGATCAGTAGATGTATTTTAGGCTTAGCCTTGAATTGGGAGATTTCAGCACTAGAATATTGCCAACATTTTATTTAGCACATGAACTTTTATTATTGTACTGACAATGTAGAAAGGAAAGAATAAAATTGCAATTGGTAGTTCTAATTCTTCGTACCATATAAAAGGAAAAGACATTAATGCATCCTTTTCGATTCATACCGATTTGCCACGGCGGTTAAAAAAAAAAAGTATATGGAAATCAAATTTATCCAATAACGCTTCAAAACAAATTCTAAAAAAAACAAGAAGATAAATGAGAAGAAAAAAGAAGATGTTATAAAATAATAAAGATGTTATAAATAGAGTTTTATTTATGGTGAATGTCAGAAATTCTTGGGTTCATTGTTTGGTGGCTAAGTCACATTCTTTCTATAAATAGATGATTTTATTCCATTGTAATTCATCTCATATCAATAATGATTCTCTCTCTACTTGCTCTGCAATACCCTTTTTCTCCTTTTATTATTTTATAACACGTTATCAGCACGAGATTTTAACCAATTGAGTAGAAGCTTTGGGACTCAGAATAATTATTGTCAATTGTTCTTCTTCTTTATTATTCCATGAACATCCTTCATGATTAAATTCTTAATTTAAGGTAAGTATTTTACCATATTTTTCTCTTCAATTCTATACTTTGATTTTAAATACAAGCAAAGAAAATAAAGTTTGATTATAATTCTAATGGAGTTAGTATATTATAATCACTCGAAATGGTAAAATTTCTATGTCTTACCATGATCAAAGGAATGCTTGATCGTGAGCACAAGAAGTGAAAATCCGTCCCATCGAATTTGCTTCATTCTCATTTCCTTAGGAGAATGTGATAGCAATATGTGATACGTCTGAAAGAAGATAAAATTATTACTATGAATGTATCAAAGGATACGGACGTGGTTAGACGGAAAATCGTCATCATTGTGATAATGAGAACAATAAGAATTCTCAAAATATTCCTTCACTTTGTGAAAGTAATATTTGACATCGATTTGACATAAGATCACTTACACATGGCTATGATCCATTCATGACGTGAATGTGAAAATATCTGATTTATGATACATATTCATTTTTGGAAGAATATGAATGTGCTAGTGGTAGTGAATATACCACAACCACTTCTAAAAGGAGGTTTGAGATAATTTAAGAAAATAATGTCATTATTATGGCATAAATAGTCATCTGTCGCGTGCCTATTATAGGCCAAAAATATTTTGACAATGTGATTATTAAAGGATAACAATAATGCAAGAAACATATCTTGCATATAATTTTGACCATGACCATAATTGTACAACTTTCTTCTTAAAAGAGATGTTCATCATGTGTATGTTGATGAATATGTTGTAGTACATAATTAATTGAGAGCTCTAGAGGAGCCAATTTTACTATTTTGGAGAAAATTAATTATCAATAAGACGTTGTTTTGTAGTAAGTCTCAAAGAAACTTATTGAGTTTCTAAAGTATTCGCGAAAACGGTTGGTCATACCGAGACCACAAATAAAAGAAAGATTTAATATCTTCTATTACTACATCTTGTAGCAAGATAATATGCATGTGAAACGCTACCCGCTTTATTCTCTAGTTTGTACTACACAAACAAAAGAATGTCACAATAAATATAAGTTTATTGATATAAAAACTCATATCATAATAAACTTAAAGTTTATTGATAATTACACTGTCACGACCCGGATTTTTCCCCAACATCAGGATCGTGATGGCGCCTACTCGTGGTAGCTAGGCAAGCCACTGTATTCATACTATCCTGTTTTTAACACAATTTTAATTAAATAAATGCGGAATACTTTATCGAAATGGAAATAACAAATCACAAGGTGAAAATCATACTGAAATCCTCTACCCAAGACGTGGAGTCACCAACTCACAAACTACTATGGAATACTACACATAAAAGTCCGAAGAAATATAACACAATTCTGTTTGTCTCGGAACAAAGAGACTCCAGCTAATAATATAGATAAAGAGAGAGACGCCGGGCCCTGCGGACGCCTGCAAGCTACCTCGGTCTCAAATATGATCAACTCCCACGCAATCTACTTACTGCTGCCGCTGCTGCTGTCCGTAACCTGTATCTGCGCAAAAGAGCGCAGAGTGTAGTATCAGCACAACCGACCCCATGTGCTGGTAAGTGCCTTGCCTATCCCGGCGAAGTAGTGACAAGCCTAGGACCAGACACCCACATAAACCTGTGCAGTTGCAATATATATATATATATATATGTGTACATAAACATTTATAAGGAAATACTCTACTCTGCAATAACAATCAATAAACTCATAATGTCCAGATTAATCTAATCCACATAATTAAATCTTACTTTCGTGTATCAATTCTTTATTTTCCTTTTCATATCTCGTGGTAGGCGTACCACCCGCTCCCATCTGTATCAATAAATATTATCTTGTGGTAGGCATACCACCCGATCTCATTGTATCAATAATTATATCTTATGGTAGGCGTACCACCCGATCCCAATTCTTTAATATATATATTACCACAAATAACAAGAATTAACCAAGTAATAACACAATAAAAAATATTTCAAAGAATTCAACAATTAACAACGGTTAATAAGTTCACAAGGAAAACAAGGTATAATGGAAACACAAGTAGTATCAAGTCAAGAAATGATAAATGGTTGCACGACATCACTCAAATAAAATATAATGGAAAAACAAGTAATATCAAGTCAAGGAATGATAAATGGTTGCACGACATCACTCAAAATAAAATATAATGGAAAAACAAGTAATATCAAGTCAAGGAACGGCAATTAGTTGCACGGCATCACCCTTCGTGCTTTTACTCTCATCCTCACATCCATAGTACGGCATGATCCTTCGTACATGGTTCAATAACAGGGCACGGCATGATCCTTCGTGCATAATCAATAATAGGGCACGGCATGATCCTTCGTGCATAATCAATAATAGGGCACGGCATGATCCTTCGTGCATAATCAATAAATAAACATAGCACGGCATTAACCTTCGTGCATAAATAAATGAACATGGCACGGCATCACCCTTCGTGCATTATCACTCTTCCTCACCCAAATAACAATCACAATTAAGGGCAAAGAGGAAATAGTAATTCATAAACCGTCCCATCAAGGGCAATCAATGTTTATCTTCACAACAAGTCCCAATAAGGGAGGACAATAACAATTCATCTGTAATATATCTCAAAATAATTATTTTCCAACGACTCACGGTCATACTAGACGCCAGTGTATGGATGCTCGTCACCACAGCCCATACACCGCACTCGATCACATAACACATAACACATAATCCTATTCCCTCAAGCTTGGATAGAACAAACACTTACCTCGAATGCTTATGAACAATTCACTCCGTGGAAATGTCTTTTCTTTCAATTTGGCTCCAATCCAACCGTATCTATACACAATTGATTTAATATCATCAATTCTACTCAACAAACTAATTCCTAATACCAAATACTACTTTTACAACATTTTGCCATGAATAGTGAATTTCAACCCCGGGCCCACATGGTCGGAATTCGGGGTTAGGACCAAAATCCGGTTACCCATTCCCCCACGAGTTCATATATATAATTTGTTTCAAAATCGGACCTCAATTCGAGGTCCAATTCCCCAATTTATGAAAAACCCTATTTTCTAACAAAAACAAGAATTTTACCATGAAAATCTTTGATTTCTTATGAAAAACATGTTTAATGATGTTAGGAATTGAAAGAATTAAGTAAAAAGTGACTTACAATCGTTTTGATGAAGAAGAAATCCTTGAAGAATCGCAAATGGGTGTTTTGGTTTTGTAAAATGTGAAGAAATGACTGAAATTCGTGTTTTTCAGTTCTCTGTGTTCGCATTTGCGAACATGGGTTCGCAATTGCGAACCCCGACCAATTTCTGGAGTTTGAAAAATAAGCTAAGGGTGGGAAGTTCGCATTTGCGAACTTTTCTTTGTATTTGCGAAGCCAAGGCAAAACTGGGAAGTTCGCATTTGCGAACTATTGTTCGCAATTGCGAACACAAGCTAAATATGGGGAGGTTCGCATTTGCGAACTATTGTTCGCATTTGCGAACCCAGGCGGAATAGTGGCCAGTTCGCATTTGCGAACTATAGCTCGCATTTGCGAACACAGGCACAGAAGGGTCAAGTTCGCATTTGCGAACTCTGCAGAATAGTGGGGAGTTCGCATTTGTGAACTTTGCAGACCACTTGCAGACAGCAACTTCTAACATGAAAAATTGACCTCGTGGCCTATCCAAAGTTCACCCGAGCCCTCGGGGCTCCAAACCAAATATGCACATAACCTCAAAAACACATTATGAACTTGTTCGTGCGATCACATCGCCAATATCACCTCATTTTCATCAAATCAAGCCTCAAATGCATGATTTTCATACCTTTAGTTTTCAAAACTTTCAAACTTGGGACTCAAGGTCCAAAACCTCTCAAACGACATCCAAATGTCACCAAACTTTACATAAATCACATATATAATATTTAAGACTTGTACCGGGCGTCGGAACCAAAATACGAGCCCGATACCAAGGTCAATTAATTTATTTCCTTTAATAATTGCATCAAAAACAATTTCACATAAAAATTCATAACTTGGGCTCTAGGCCTCGGAATTCGACTCCGGACGCATGTCCAAGTCCCATATTTTCCTACGGACCTCTCGGGACCATCAAATCTCGGGTCCGGATCCGTTTACCAAAAATGTTGACCGAAGTCAACCATATCAATATTAATATCATTTTTATCCAAATTTCTCATAGAATTCATATTTTCTATCACAAAATCTTTCCGGCTACATGCTCGGATCGTGCACGTAAATCGAGGCAACATAGAATGAGGTTTTCAAGGCCTCCGAAACTCGAAATGATTAATTAAATAAGTGATGACCCTTTGGGTCGTCACAATCTCCACCTCTAAAACAACCGTTCGTCCTCGAACGGACAAAAGAAAGAAGTACATGAGTCGGGAAACAAGTGTGGGTAGCGGCTCCGCATAACAGACTCGGACTCCCAGGTCGATGCCTCAGGAGGCTGACCTCTCCACTGAACGCGCACAGAAGGATAACTCTTCGACCTCAACTGTCGAACCTGCCGGTCTAGAATGGCTACCGGCTCCTCCTCGTAAGATAGATCATTGTCCAATTGGACAGTACTGAAGTCTAACACATGTGTGGGATCGCCGTGGTATCTCCGAAGCATAGATACATGAAAAACTGGATGCACGGCTGATAAGCTAGGCGGCAAAGCTAATCTGTAAGCCACCCCTCCCACTCTGTCTAGAATCTCAAATGGACCAATATACCTAGGGCCTGAGCTTGCCCTTCTTTCCGAACCTCATCACGCCCTTCATAGGCGACACCCGAAGCAATACTCGTTCACCAACCATGAAATCTACATCTCGCACCTTACGATCCGCATAAGTCTTTTGCCTAGACTGAGCTGAACGCAATCTCTCCTGAATAGTCTTGACCTTATCCAAGGCCTCCTGAACTAAGTCTGTACCCAACAACCGAGCCTCTCCCGGTTCAAACCATCCGACCGGTGATCGACATCGCCTACCATACAACGCCTCATACGGAGCCATCCGGATGCTAGATTGGTAGCTCTGTTATTGTAGGCGAACTCTGCTAATGGTAGAAACCGATCCCACGAGCCTCCGAAATCAATAACACGAGCTCGAAGCATGTCCTCGAGAATCCGAATAGTCCTCTCGGACCGGCCATCCGTCCGAGGATGAAATGCCGTACTCAACCGAACCTTGAGTGCCTAACTCCCGCCGGACCGCTCTCCGGAACCGCGAGGTAAATCGCGTACCCCGATCGGAGATAATAGATACCGGCACCCCATGGAGACGAACAATCTCCCTAATGTAAACCTCCGCTAACCTCTCCGACGAGTAGGAGACAGATCCTGGAATAAAGTGTGCTGATTTGGTCAGTCTATCAACAATGACCCAAATAGCATCAAATTTCCTCCGAGTCAAAGGAAGTCCAGGAACGAAGTCCATAGTGATCCGCTCCCATTTCCACTCGGGAATTTCAATCCTCCGGAATACACCACCAGGTCTCTGGTGCTCATATTTCACCTGTCGACAATTTAGACACCGAGCGACATACGCAACGATATCTTTCTTCATTCCGTGCCACCAATAGTGTTGCCGTAAGTCCTGGTACATCTTCGCGGCGCTCGGGTGAATAGAATACCGCGAACCGTGGGCCTCTGCTAAGATCAACTCTTGAATCCCTTCGACATTGGGCACACAAACTCGACCCCGCAATTTCAATACCCCATCATCATCTAGGTTTACCTGTGTGGCACCTCCCCGCTGTACCGTATCTCTCAACTCACGTAAATGAGGATCATCAAATTGCCTCTCACGGATATGCTCTAATAAGGAAGAACAAGCGACCGTGCAGGCTAACACTCTGCTAGGCTCAGAAATGTCTAGTCTCACGAACCGGTTGGCTAAGGCCTGAACATCTAAAGCTAATGGTCTCTGATTGACCGGAATATATGCAAGACTACCCATGCTGGCATACTTTCTACTCAATGCATCGGCCACCACATTGGCCTTACCCGGGTGATATAATATAGTAACATCATAGTCTTTTAGCAACTCTAACCATCTCCGCTGTCGTAGATTCAACTCCTTTTGCTTGAACAAGTACTCTAGGATTTTGTGATCAGTGTACACCTCACATGTCACACCATATAGATAATGCCTCCAGATCTTTAAGGCATGAACCACTGCTGCTAACTCAAGATCATGAACTGGATAATCTTCTCATGTATTTTTAACTGCCTCGAAGCATAAGCGATAACCTTACCATCCTGCATCAATACCGCTCCAAGACCTGTACGAGATGCGTCACAATAAACTGTATAAGGCCCTACACCTGTAGGTAGTATCAACACGGGCGCAGTGGTCAAGGCTGTCTTGAGCTTCTGAAAGCTCGCCTCACACTCCTCTGACCACTGGAACTGGACACCCTTCTGGGTCAACCTCGGTCATCGGGGCTGCAATAGAAGAAAACCCTCTACAAAACGACGGTAGTAACCTGCTAATCCCTAGAAACTCCTGATCTCAGTCACTGAAGCTGGTCGAGGCCAATTCTGGACTGCCTCAATCTTCTTTGGGTCTACCTGAATACCTTCCACTGATACAATGTGACCCAGAAATGCTACCGAACTCAGCCGAACTCACATTTAGAAAATTTGGCATATAGATGGTTATCTTTCAGAGTCTGAAGAACCACTCCGAGGTGCTGCTCGTGCTCTTCCTGGCTGCGGGAGTATACCAGGATGTCATCTATGAATACTATCACGAACAGATCTAAGTAAGGCCTGAATACCCGATTCATCAACTCCATGAATGCTGTTGGGGCATTGGTCAGCCCGAAGGACATGACCAAGAACTCATAATGCCCATATCTAGAGCGAAAGACTGTCTTAGGAATGTCAGCCGCCCTGATCTTTAGCTGATGGTAGCCTGACCTCAAGTCTATCTTAGAGAATACCCTCGCTCCCTGGAGCTGGTCAAACAAATCATCAATCCTCGGCAGTGGATAATTGTTTTTTATCGTTACTTTTTTTAATTTCCAATAATCAATACACATCCGCATCGAGCCATCCTTCTTCTTACAGGTGCACCCCAGGGAGAAACACTGGGCCTGATAAAGCCCTTTTCTAGAAGGTCTTGCAACCGATTTTTTATCCCCTTTAACTCCGGCGGGGCCATACAATAGGGTGGAATAGAGATGGGCTGAGTGCCCAGTGCCAGATCAATATAGAAATCAATATCCCTGTCGGGTGGCATGCCCAGAAGGTCTGAAGGGAAAACCTCGGGAAACTCCCGTACAATAGGAACCGAATCAATAGAAGGAACTTTCGCGCTGGAATCACGAACATAAGCCAAATAAGCTAGACACCCCTTCTCGACCATGCGTCGAGCCTTAACATAGGAAATAACAGTGCGAACAGAGTGGCTTGAGGTTCCCTTCCACTCTAATCGGGGTGATTCCGGCAAGGCTAAGGTGACAGTCTTAGCATGACAATCAAGAATAGCATGGTATGGGGACAACCAGTCCATCCCCAATATGACATCAAAATCTACCATATCCAAGAGCAACGGATCAACACGGGTCTCAAGACCCCCAAATATAACTACGCACGAACGATGCACCCGATCGACTACAATAGAGTCACCCACTGGCGTAGCCACATAAACTGGAATATCCAGAGCATAGCTGGGCACGACCAAATACGGTGCGAAGTAGGAAGACACATAGGAATATGTAGATCCAGGGTCAAATAATACTGAAGCACCTCTGCCACACACAAGAATAGTACCTATAATCACAACATCTGATGCCTCTGCCTCTGGCCTAGCTGGTAAAGCATAGAATCGGGGATCTGCAACTCCCCTCTGAGCTGCGTCTCTAGGACGACCATCAACTGGCTGACCTCTACCTCTGGCTGGACGGTCTCCACCTCTGCGGTCTCGACCTCCACCTCTATAATCTCTACCCCCGCCTCTGGCTGGCTGGGCAAACTGTGGATCATCTGGTGCCTAAATCATGGGGCAAGGACCCTACTGCTGAAAGCTACCCAAAGCTCGAGGGCAAACTTTGACAATGTGGCAGGGTCACCACAACCATAACAAGCCCTCGGCTGCTGAGACTGCTGGCCCTGTCGACCTGAATGTCCTCCCCGCAAGATCTAAACAGGAGGTGCACTAATGGGAGAATAATGCTATTGAGAACCACCACTGTCATACCTCCTTTTTGCTACCACACCCCGTGAAGAGTATAATAGAAAGAGTTTTTCCAAGTAAAGGACTCTCTGCCACCAGAGGAAGAACCACCAAACCTGCCTGAATGACGAGGCCTCTTATCCGAAGAATAACCGCCTCCCCTAGCAAGAGCCATCTCAACTCTGCGTGTTGCATTGGCTGCCTCCTGAAATGATATGTCACTCCCCACGCCCATAGCCATCTGGAGTCTAATCGGCTGATTAAGCCCATCTATAAATCTGCGGACCCTCTCCCGCTCCGTGGGAAGTATCACCACCGCATGACGAGCCAAGTCGATAAATCTCGTCTCATACTGTGTAACTGTCATAGTGCCCTGATGGAGGCGCTCAAACTGCCTCCGAAGTACATCCCTCTGAGTAGCAGGGAGAAACTTCTCCATAAATAGTTCCGCAAACCGGTCCCATGATAAAGTTGGGGACCCTGCTGGTCGAGTCAAGCAATAATCTCTCCACCAAGTCTTGGCGGATCCTGCAAGCCTGAATGTACAGAAGTCAACTCCGTTTGTCTCCACGATCCCCATAGTCTTGAGAATCTCATGGCAACCGAATAAGAAGTCCCGAGGATCCTCTGATGTGGCTCCACTGAATGTAGTGGTAAATAGCTTGGAGAACCGATCAAGCCTCCATAACGAATCAGAAGTCATGGCCGCTCCATCACCGGCATGAGCTGTGGTACCTGACTGAGTGGCCACAGCTGGCTGAATTACTGGTGCCTGAGGCTGAGGAGCTACTGGCTCCGGAGTATGAGCAATAGGAGTCCGGGCCCCTCCTCCAGCCTGAGAAGTGGCTGGGGCAACTGATAATAAACCCGCTCTGGCAATGCCGTCCATGAATCCCGCTATTCTGACCAAAGCATCCCGGAGATCCGGGGTAAATAAAGCCTTTCTTGGGACCTGAGCTGGGCCCACTGGAGCTGCTGGAACCGGAACCTCCTCGTCAATCTCAATATGAGGCTCCACCTCTGGAGTAGCTGCCTGGGGCTGAGCTCTACCCCTACCACGGCCTCTGATACGGCCTTGGCCCCTGCCCCTCACGGGAGCTGCCTGGGGCTCGGGCTGCTGGTCAACGGACGAAGAAGCGCGTGTCCTTACCATCTGCGAAAGGACAGAATAGAAATTCAATCAGTAATTGAGGAACAAGTCGCACGACAAGAAAGAACAAATGAGAGACTCTTTCCTAACTCAATAGACTCTGGAGGACAAGTACAGACGTCTCCGTACCTACCTCTCAAACTCTACTAAGCTTGTTCGTGAGTGGTGAGACCTATGTAACCTAGAGCTTTGATACCAACTTGTCACGACCCGGATTTTTCCCCAACATCGGGATCGTGATGGCGCCTACTCGTGGTAGCTAGGCAAGCCACTGTATTCATACTATCCTGTTTTTAACATAATTTTAATCAAATAAATGCGGAATACTTTATCGAAATGGAAATAACAAATCACAAGGTGAAAATCATACTGAAATCCTCTACCCAAGACGTGGAGTCACCAACTCACAAACTACTATGGAATACTACACATAAAAGTCCGAAGAAATATAACACAATTCTGTTTGTCTCGGAACAAAGAGACTCCAGCTAATAATATAGATAAAGAGAGAGACGCCGGGCTTGCGGACGCCTGCAAGCTACCTCGGTCTCAAATATGATCAACTCCCACGCAATCTACTTACTGCTGCCGCTGCTGCTGTCCGTAACTTGTATCTGCGCAAAAAGAGCGCAGAGTGTAGTATCAGCACAACCGACCCCATGTGCTGGTAAGTGCCTGGCCTATCCCGGCGAAGTAGTGACAAGCCTAGGACCAGACACCCACATAAACCTGTGCAGTTGCAATATATATATATATATATATATATATGTACATAAACATTTATAAGGAAATACTCTACTCTGCAATAACAATCAATAAACTCATAATGTCCAGATTAATCTAATCCACAGAATTAAATCTTACTTTCGTGTATCAATTCTTTATTTTCCTTTTCATATCTCGTGGTAGGCGTACCACCCGCTCCCATCCGTATCAATAAATATTATCTTGTGGTAGGCATACCACCCGATCTCATTGTATTAATAATTATATCTTATGGTAGGCGTACCACCCGATCCCAATTCTTTAATATATATATTACCACAAATAACAAGAATTAACCAAGTAATAACACAATAAGGAATATTTCAAAGAATTCAACAATTAACAACGGTTAATAAGTTCACAAGGAAAACAAGGTATAATGGAAACACAAGTAGTATCAAGTCAAGAAATGATAAATGGTTGCACGACATCACTCAAATAAAATATAATGGAAAAACAAGTAATATCAAGTCAAGGAATGATAAATGGTTGCACGACATCATTCAAAATAAAATATAATGGAAAAACAAGTAATATCAAGTCAAGGAACGGCAATTAGTTGCACGGCATCACCCTTCGTGCTTTTACTCTCATCCTCACATCCATAGTACGGCATGATCCTTCGTACATGGTTCAATAACAGGGCACGGCATGATCCTTCGTGCATAATCAATAATAGGGCACGGCATGATCCTTCGTGCATAATCAATAATAGGGCATGGCATGATCCTTCGTGCATAATCAATAAATAAACATGGCACGACATTAACCTTCGTGCATAAATAAATGAACATGGCACGGCATCACCCTTCGTGCATTATCACTCTTCCTCACCCAAATAACAATCACAATTAAGGGCAAAGAGGAAATAGTAATTCATAAACCGTCCCATCAAGGGCAATCAATGTTTATCTTCACAACAAGTCCCAATAAGGGAGGACAATAACAATTCATCTGTAATATATCTCAAAATAATTATTTTCCAACGACTCACGGTCATACTAGACGCCAGTTGTATGGATGCTCGTCACCACAGCCCATACACCGCACTCGATCACATAACACATAACACATAATCCTATTCCCTCAAGCTTGGATAGAACAAACACTTACCTCGAATGCTTATGAACAATTCACTCCGTGGAAATGTCTTTTCTTTCAATTTGGCTCCAATCCAACCGTATCTATACACAATTGATTTAATATCATCAATTCTACTCAACAAACTAATTCCTAATACCAAATACTACTTTTACAACATTCTGCCATGAATAGTGAATTTCAACCCCGGGCCCACATGGTCGGAATTCGGGGTTAGGACCAAAATCCGGTTACCCATTCCCCCACGAGTTCATATCTATAATTTGTTTCAAAATCGGACCTCAATTCGAGGTCCAATTCCCAATTTATGAAAAACCCTATTTTCTAACAAAAACAAGAATTTTACCATGAAAATCTTTGATTTCTTATGAAAAACATGTTTAATGATGTTAGGAATTGAAAGAATTAAGTAAAAAGTGACTTACAATCGTTTTGATGAAGAAGAAATCCTTGAAGAATCGCAAATGGGTGTTTTGGTTTTGTAAAATGTGAAGAAATGACTGAAATTCGTGTTTTCAGGTCTCTGTGTTCGCATTTGCGAACATGGGTTCGCAATTGCGAACCCCGACCAATTTCTGGAGTTTGAAAAATAAGTTAAGGGTGGGAAGTTCGCATTTGCGAACTTTTCTTCGCATTTGCGAAGCCAAGGCAAAATTGGGAAGTTCGCATTTGCGAACTATTGTTCGCAATTGCGAACACAAGCTAAATATGGGGAGGTTCGCATTTGCGAACTATTGTTCGCATTTGCGAACCCAGGCAGAATAGTGGCCAATTCGCATTTGCGAACTATAGCTCGCATTTGCGAACACAAGCACAGTAGGGTCAAGTTCGCATTTGCGAACTATTGTTCGCATTTGTGAACTCAGGCACAATAGGGGGGAGTTCGCATTTGCGAACTCTGCAGAATAGTGGGGAGTTCGCATTTGCGAACTATTGTTCGCATTTGCGAACTCTGCAGACCAGTTGCAGACAGCAACTTCTAACATGAAAAATTGACCTCGTGGCCTATCCAAAGTTCACCCGAGCCCTCTGGGGCTCCAAACCAAATATGCACATAACCTCAAAAACACATTATGAACTTGTTCGTGCGATCACATCGCCAATATCACCTCGTTTTCATCAAATCAAGCCTCAAATGCATGATTTTCATACCTTTAGTTTTCAAAACTTTCAAACTTGGGACTCAAGGTCTAAAACCTCTCAAACGACATCCAAATGTCACCAAACTTTACATAAATCACATATATAATATTTAAGACTTGTACCGGGCGTCGGAACCAAAATACGAGCCCGATACCAAGGTCAATTAATTTATTTCCTTTAATAATTGCATCAAAAACAATTTCACATAAAAATTCATAACTTGGGCTCTAGGCCTCAGAATTCGACTCCGGACGCATGTCCAAGTCCCATATTTTCCTACGGACCTCTCGGGACCATCAAATCTCGAGTCCGGATCCGTTTACCAAAAATGTTGACCGAAGTCAACCATATCAATATTAATATCATTTTTATCCAAATTTCTCATAGAATTCATATTTTCTATCACAAAATCTTTCCGGCTACATGCTCGGATCGTGTACGTAAATCGAGGCAACATAGAATGAGGTTTGCAAGGCCTCCAAAACTCGAAATGATTAATTAAATAAGTGATGACCCTTTGGGTCGTCACATACACACATCGTGGTGTAAATATGAAGTTTATCAATATTGATAATTTATTCAGTTGGCATAATTGATTTACCCATACCAATTTAAGTATAATGTACAAAAATAAAAGAGAATTCACATGGGTAAATATTAAAGAACTAGAAAGTTCTTTACGAATTCTCTTATGTTGCATGTTCTCGTTAATGAATATACCAACTAAAATTGGGATTGAATCCCATGAATGCTGGAAATATCAAAGGTGAATATGGGCTCATTCACCTGTCATGTATACCACGTAAAATGCATCTATGAGATGGTTACGTATGCGATTATTATTAACCCGTACAATAGTATTTACGAGGTAACTTGCTCAATAATTTAATTTAAATCATAATTTTACATCACAACTAGTTTAGCACGATAATTTATTGAGTGCCTCCACTTAGTAGCTAAATTATTTCTTATGAGAACAAAGTTATCTATATCAGTTTGATATATGTTATATACGAAAGTATATTACATTCTCCCCTCACAAGTGGTTCGGGGTCAGGAACCAAATAATTTCATCTTATTATTATTGATGTGCAATGTATATTTTGATTAACACCATAACGCACAAATATGGATCTTCAAAGTTGAGGAAGCAAAATAATTTTTCTAACATGAGGGGAGATATGATAAACAATTGAGAAAAAGTTACGTGGAATGAATTATCATTTGTACATTTAGATCCTCGAATAAGATAATACGAACTTGAAGTTCATAAAAAGTTAATTCATCTCCAATATATTGCAAAGCATGAATTCTCGTCACTTACAAGAAGCGAAAACATCAGGCAGTTTTGAGGCTACGAATTCCTAATTCAAGAGTGATGATGAGCAATGCAGATAGGCCACGATAACCAAGAAATATTAAATCCTCTACTAGCAAGAAGATTAACAATGCCTTATCGCTGAAGTTTCAAAAGCCCATCACATTGCATGAATTCTTTCCAAAAAAATTCCTTCATGGAGATCATGTTATTGCAACTCATGTAGTTTTTAGTACTGATGAAACGAAGGAAAGCATCTATGAGCTTGATCCAATAAGAACACATGAACATCATAATGACGGAAAAATTGTCACATGTTGTGCAACAATTTCATTCACAGATGATGACTTGCTGCTGAGGTCTAAACCACATAATAGACCTTTGTTTATTGTACGGTCCATTTGCAAATAATATCTCAATCGCATATTTATTGATGATGGTTCGGTTTTCAACATCATGCCAAATATGGTGCTACAAAAGCTTGGGATCTGTATCGACGAGCTATCCAAAAGTAACCTAACAATCCAAGGTTTCAACCAAGGAGGACAACGAGCCATAAGTATGATTCGCGTAGGATTATCCATTGGTGAGATGAATTCAAACACCCTGATTCACGTCATATATGCTAAAACGTCATACAACTTGTTGCTTAGACATCCTTGGATTTATGATAATGGGGTGGTATCATCTACTTTGCATCAATGTCTAAAGTACAGAAGAGATGGTGAGATAGTCAAAATTGATGCAGACATCAAGCCTTTCACTCAGACGGAGTCATACTTTGTAGACGCAAAGTTCTTCCTAGATTCTTGTGAACCAAAAGTGGATAAACCATCATCAGATGAAGAAGTTGGGATTAAGTCAGAAGAGGAAAATGAGGGTCAATGGACTACCACTAAGCTGCCTAAGAAGGGAATGCAAGAAGTCTCAATTAAGATATCATCATCTGAAGGTGATATACAGACAAGGACTGAGGAGCATCAGGTTTTTCGCTATGTCCCACATGAGCATCGAAAGAAAGGGCAACCTTTGCTACATGAATGTATGCCAAAGAAGAAAATGAATCACAAAGATATCCAACATTTGAAGTATCATACGACTGTCCCAAGCACAAATCCCATCTGTGATGGGTAAGTCTGCTAAAGGCAATCTTCAAGCTGATAAAATAAAAGGGAACTATGATCCTAAGGCCTTCATACTGCTTCAAAAGTTTGGTTAAGACTTATCCAATCCATCACAACTAGGAGAACTCAAAGACGAAGTTACTGGTGAAAAGATACATGGGCCCAATGAGTCGCAAATGAAGTTGAGAAAGCAAGGGCACTATGTCGCCACTCTAAAGTTTGGGTAGGGGTTCAGTTTGGCAGAGCGTCATCGAATTTCATCAAAGAGAAGAAAAGAGATAGCTTCATCACAATACTCCTCGGTAGAGGAGATGAAGGAAGTTAAAGGCAAGAAAGTAAAACAATGGGCTTCAATATTTGATCGCATTGGAGGCCCAACCCCTCCAGTCTTTGTGTTTGAAAGGCTAAGTCACGAAGGTGAACGTGTATCTTCCAAACATCTAAAAGAAGTTTCCACTACCTCAAATACCTCTATCTTTTGTCGCCTAGGGACCACAAGAAAGTCTCTATCTAGAAAGATACTGTCAAAATACAAGGAGCAAGTCCATGATGAGCGAGATCATTTTGAAGTTGTTGCGGACAAATAAATCTTTAGTGCTTTCCCATCACATATGAAGAGGAAGTCTATTTTGTTGATATCCACACATGGTCCACTAAAGGTATAAAAGAGAACCATTATTTACACTATCCATCCTTATAAAGAAGCAAATAAAGAGAAAGAAGCCATGCCGACCATTCAAGGAAGTCAAAGAGAAAAGTTAGACTTTATGGAAACATCCTATCACATAATCGTGGAAGATAGCCCATGCCTTAACGTCGACAATGAAGTACATGAGGCTCCCCTCAAGTAGAAGATGGGGGTTAATCAACTATGGATGGGCTTAAGGAACTCAATTTAGGTACTCCGAAAGATCCACGCCTCACCTTCATTAGTGCACTGCTTATGTCTCAAGAGGAAGAGGAATACTCCAAGTTTTTGACGGAGTACAAGGATGTATTTGCTTGGTCGTATAGAGAAATGCCTGGTCTTAGTCATAAGGTAGTTTTTCATCATTTAGGGATAAAAATGGAGCATGCTTTGTGAAGGCATCATAATGTATGTTTCGACCCGAGCTTGTATCATAAATTGAAGTGAAAGCAACTAGCTCATCAAGGCGGGATTTATTCGAGAGGTGAAGTAACCATCATGGATAATGAATATTGTACCTGTCAAGAATAAGAATGGCCAAATACATATTTGTGTTGACTTTCGAGACCTAAACAAAGCATGCCCAAAAGATGACTTCCCAATACCAATTATGGTTGATGATACAATAGGGTATGAAGCTATTTCATTCATGGATGGGTCCTCCAGATACAATCAAATTAGGATGTCTCCAAAGGATGAAGAGCGTACTGCTTTCCGAACTCCAAAAGGGATATATTGCTACAAAGTGATGGCCTTCGGTTTGAAGAATGCCGGTGCCACCCATCAATGCACGATGCGAAACATCTTTGATGACATGCTTCATAAGAGGGTTGAATGCTATGTCGATGACTTGGTGCTGAAGATGAAGAATAGTTGTTATCACCTTGAAGACCTTCAAATTGTTTTTGAAAGGTTAAGAAAATTTGACCTGAAGATGAATCCACTCAAACTTGCATTTGGAGTTACCTCAAAGATGTTTCTTGGTTTCATTCTGCGCCATCGTAGGATTAAAGTTGATCCTGCAAAGATTGACACCATTCAGAAAATGCCCAGGCCAAATAACTTGAGAGAGCTTCAAAGTCTCCAAGAAAACATAGCATTCATTTGGAGGTTCATCTCTAATCTAGCCAGACGGTGTCAACCCTCCAATCATCTATTGAGAAAGGATATCCCTTTTCATTGGGATCAGTCATGTCAAAATACTTTTGAAAACATCAAAACATTCTTGCCGAATCCACCTGTGTTTGGGATGCCAATGCTTGGGAAGCTATTGATAGTTTAATACTCCACATCGCAGCACATGAATGTTAACTTGGATCATTACTTTCTCAAGAGAATGAGGAAGGAAATGAAGAATCCTTGTACTACCTTATTCAAACTTTGATAGGAGCTGAGTTGAACTATACGCTTGTTGTGAAAATATGCTTAGCATTGCTTTATGCAATAAAGAAGCTAAGGCATTATTTTGAAGCATACACAATTAAACTCATCTCTCAAGCAGATCACGTGAAGTTTGTGATGACTCGACCTGTTCTTTCTGGACGCCTAGAAAGATGGTCCATATTCTTTAAGCAATATGAGATCATATACACATCTCAAAATGCTGTGAAAGGACAAGCACTAGCTAATTTTTTGGCTGATCACCCTCTTCCATCAAAATGGGAGCTTTCGGATGAGTTTCTAGATGAAGACATTTTGTTCATCAAAGAATTGACACCATGTACAATGTTCTTTGAAGGATCTACACGTCATAATGGTACAGGGGAAGGTGTCGTGTTGATCTCTCCAGAAAGACAAGTCTTGTCATTCTCCCTTGTTTTAGGTGAAACATGCTCCAAAAATGCTGCAGAATACCAAGCTTTGATTTTTGGTCACAAAATGGTGTTAGACATGAAGATTCCACAATTGGAGATCCACTGTGACTCTAAGATGACCATCAACCAACTTTTGGGAAGTTACGAGGTAAAGAAGGAAGATCTCTTTCCATACCATTAATATGATTCCGGTTTACTTGAAATATTCAACCAAGTTTTCTTAAGCCATTTCCCAAGAGAAGAAAATCGCGGCAGATGATTTGGCTAACTTAGCCACGACTATGGCACTTGGAGAGAATGAGTCAACAAAGGTATACGTATGCTATCGATGGGTTATTCCTAGACTTCTTAATATTCAAATCAATGGAAGCCATCACATGTCTGTTCGAGTGATTGAAGAGGAAGATTGGAGGAAACCACTGATAGAGTACCTTGAACATAGAAAGTTACATGCGACAAAGAACAAACATCAAATGAAGAGCACCACAATTCATCTTTTATAAGGGGACATTGTTTCGTTGCTCCTTTGAAGGATTATTCTTGGGATGTCTTCACAAAGAATAAGCCCGCCAAGCGATGGAGGAAGAACACTCTGGCTCATATGGAGAACATCAATCTAGTCCCAAGCTCCATTTTCGCATCAAAAGGATGGGCCACTACTGGACGACAATGGTGAAGTATTGCATTGAGCATGCCAAAAGATGTCAAGCGTGCCAATTTCATGCCGACTACATCCATCAAGCTCCAGAGCCTCTTCATCCAACTATAGCTTCATGGCCTTTTTATGCATGGGGACATGACATTATTGGACCCTTTCCAAAGTCATCAAAGGGACAGACGTACATATTGGCCGCTACAGACTACTTTTCTAGATGGGTTGATGTTGTTCCACTCAAGGAGGTGAAAAAGGAAACTGTTGTCAATTTTATCAAGTCATATATAATTTTTAGGTATGGCATACCAAGATACATAATCACTGATAATGGAACGCCATTCGACAACAAGCTTGTGAAAACTCTATGCGAGAAGTTCGATTTCAAGCAACATAAGTCTTCAATGTATAATGCACCTGCCAACGACCTTGTTGAAGCTTTTAACAAGATTCTTGGTAACATTTTGAAGAAAGTTGTTGCAAAGAACAAAAGAGAATGTCATGAGAGAATTGGTGAAACTTTGTGGGCATACCGAACAACCTTCAGAACTTCTACCCAAGCAACTCCTTACTCTTTGGTATATTGCGTACAAGTAGTCCTGCCGTTGGAGCAACAAATTCCATCATTGTAGATAGAAATCCAAGAAGGACTCATGTCCAAAGAGAATGCTCAACTTTGCCTAGCAGAGTTAGAGGCATTGGATTAGAAAAGATTGGAAGCGCATCAAAAACTGGAATGATATCAAGCTCGACTAATTAGAGCCTTCAACAAGAAAATGCGGCCACGATCATTCCAGCTGAGAGACTTAGTCCTAGCTGTTCAACGACCCATAATCCTCAATAAATGCATAGATGACAAGTTTACCTCGAAATGGGATGGGCCATATGTTGTGAAAGAAACCAATTCAAGTGGGACATACCAAATTATTGATAAGGATGGTCTCAGAGCTGGTCCAATCAACAGAAAATTTCTGAAGCAGTACTTCCCATGAAAGTCACCTACGCTCCTTGACGTACGAGCCTAAACAACAAGTCATGATGCTTCCTGATGCATGAGCTTAAACTGCACATTTCTACACTCCTGGCCTGCATTTGTCTAAACTGTGTATGACAAAAAAAGAGTCTGCTAGGTTGAAAACCTCGAAAGAGGCGGCCTAGGCAAAAGTCAAGATCAAAAGAAAAAGAAAAAAAGGAACTCATCCCTCTGAACTATGTTATGACTTGATCCTCTTCACCGAGGTTCGTAGGCAACTTAGAGTTTCATTCTATGTTAGCCGCATGAGTTTAAAAGAAATAAAAGTTTGGCATCATCGGATCATTACATTAATTCTTCCAAGTGTAGAGGCACATATCTATAAGGAAAATAGATGATTTTATTTGAAGCATAAAAGATTTTTTATTGCTTCAATAGTACAAAAGTTGATACATCAATAAAAATATAGAGTAAAGTAATTAGACTTTTCCTATACAAAAGCCTAAGTCATAAAAATGATCGTAAACTAGGCTTTGTGGCCGACTCGTCTTGAATGCTTCTTCCAAGTCCATATGACGTCTCCATATTACATTATCATCAATACCTCGTATATAAGAAGTCATCTCTATTGAAAAAAATCTTCAAATACAGTGGGCGCCTCCATTGTGAACTTTAAGACTATCAACCTATCAAGTGCAACAATTGGTGAAGGGTTGGCTCTACATCTTGTATGACACCTTAGTCTGATATCTCAACCCCTTGAGCTTCTTTGCGATTCTGCAAAAGAAAACAAAGAGATAAGATTTGTAAGGCATGATAGAAAAACTCGACATCCAAGACTGTAGAGTAAATTTTTAGAAAAAAAACAATCATAGGACAACTTAGAGAGTATAAAGCTGGAAAGGGAGCAAATGGATGTCGGGATCAACTTTGGAAAACTATTGCAATCCATTCGGAAGAGATTCTGCCCCAAAACATTTATATGTTGTAGATTTGGATTCTAATCTATAAAAGCACAATCCATTTGTAATTTGGAGGCTCTTAACTCAAGTTACGATTTTTGTTGTCGGAGATACACGAATCTGAAAGTTATAAATCTAGGTAGAATTTGAGAATTTTCTGTTCCCAGCTCGAAAGGAGTTCTGTCGTGAAATTCATTTGTGTTACAGCTCTATAAGTTTACTCTTTAACCGCGTAAACAGATTGAAATTTGGAGTCTCCTAGCTCAAGATACTATTTCTTTTGTCAGAGCTATACAAATCAGAAAGTTACTACAGCTAGGTAGATTTTGAGAACCTTCTGTTCCCAGCTCGAAAGGATTTCTATTGTGAAATTCATTTCTGTTTAGCTCTATGCGTTTACTCTCTAACCACGCAAATGGATTGCAATTTGGAGTCTCCTAGCTCGAGATACGAATTTTTCTATAAGAGTGCGGAAAGCTAGATTGCAAGTACAACAAATGTCATGTGACGACCCAAAGGGTCATCACCCGTTTTCCTCATTTGCCCCATGCTCTCGAGGCCTTGAAAACCTCATTTTATGTTGCCTCGATTTACGTGCACAGTTTGGGCATGTAGACAGAAAGCTTTTGTGCTAGAATATCTGAATTCTATGAAAAATTTGAAGAAAATTGATATTAATATTGATATAGTTGACTTCGATCAACATTTTTGGTAAACGGACCCGGATCTGAGATCAGACGGTCCGTAGGAAAATATGGGACTCGGGCATGCGTCCAGAGTCGAAATTCCGAGGCCTAGAGCCCAAGATATGAATTTTTCTGTTAAATTGTTTTTGCTGAAATTATTAAATGAAAATGGATTAAACGACCATGGTATCGGGCTCGTATTTTAGTTCCGACGCTCGGTACAAGTCTTAAATATTATATGAGTGCTTTCTGCAAGGTTCAACGACATTTGGATATCGTTTGATGTGTTTTGAACCTTGAGTTCCAAATTTGAAAGTTTATGAATTTAAAGGAAGATAATCATGAAGTTGAGGCTTGATTTGATGAAAATGATGTTATATTGGCAATTTGATCACACAAACAAGTTTGTAATATGTTTTTGAAGTTGTGTGCATGTTTGGTTTGGAGCCCGAGGGCTCGGGTAAAGATTTGATAGGCCGTTGGAGCAGATTTTGAATAATATCACAGCTGGTATTTTCACCCAGCTGGTATCTTCGCAATTGCGAAGAATTACTCGCAATTGCGAGAAGACTCAGATTAGCCTTGGTTCGCAAATACGAAGATGGCAGGGGAGTGCATGGGTTCGCAAATACGAATTATACCTCGCAAATGCGAGGCCTTCAAAGAACAACCCATGTTCGGAAATGCGACTAAAATGTCGCAAATGCGAAGGTCCCAGTAATCAACCTAGTTCGCAGATGCGAACTTTTTCTTGCAAATGCAAAGTTAACAGTCCAAAACCTGCTATGTTCGCAATTGCGAACAAACGTTCGCAATTCCCATAACCGCAGTTGTGCAATCTGATACTTAAACGAAATTTACACATCTTTTCTTCATTCTTTCAAAACCCAACACACCACACACGATTCTCCAAGAGCAAAATCACTCCAAAACCCTTGTAAGTCACTTTTTACTTAATTCTTTCAATTCCTAACATCATTAAACATGTTTTTCAAGAGAAAACAAAGGTTTTCATGTTAGAATTTCTTTTTTTGAGTAGAACCTAGGTTTTTCATGAATTGGGGAATGAATTGGACCTCGATTTGAGGTCCGATTTTGAAACAAATCATATAATTGAACTCGTGAGGGAATGGGTAACCAGATTTTGGTCCGAACCCCGAGTTCCGACCATGTGAGAAATTTTGGGCTAAACTTAGATAAAATCATTTTTAAGCATCCAAACCAATTTATATAGTATATATTAACGTAATTGAACCAATTGTGACTAGATTCGAGCAAGTTGAAGGATGAAATTTGAGGTAAAGCTATAGTTAAAGGATAATTTGGACTTCAAGGCTTAGAGGTAAGTGTTTGGTCTATCCTAGCTTGTGGGAATAGGATTAATGTGCTAATTGCTATGTGATCGACTGCGGTGTATGGGCTGTGATGACGAGCATCCATACACTGGCGTCTAGCATGACCGTGAGTCGTTTTGTTGACATGTATTGTGTGATGTTTTAAGATATAATCTTGAACCCTTACCGGGTTGTGAAGTTGATCATTGTTTTCCCTTGCCGGGACTTTATTGTGAAGTTGACTGTTATTTCCCTTGCCGGGACTTTACTATGATGATTATTGTGTCCCTTGCCGGGACGGTTCATGTTACTTGTGTTCATTTTTTCCCCTTAAATATGATTGTTATTTGAGTGAGGAAGAGTGATAATGCATGAAGGGTGATGCCGTGCCTTGTTTATTGATTATGCACGAAGGGTAATGCCGTGCCTTGTTTTATTGATTATGCACGGAGGATCATGCCGTGCCTTATTTTATTGATTATGCACAAAGGAAAATGCTGTGCCTTATTATTGATTATGCACGAAAGATCATGCCGTGCCTTGTGATATTAATTATTCACGAAGGAACATTCCGTGCCATTGTTATTTGAACCATGCACGAAGGATCATGCCGTACCATGAATGTGAGGATGAGAGTAACAACAGGAAGGGTTATGCCGTGCAACTATTTGATATTTTCTTGTTTGATGATAGTTGTTTCACTATACTCTGATTTCCTTTACTGATTTAATATATGTTGCTGATTGTGTTTCCCCAGTATGATACTTCTTTGTTAATTTTGTTATTTTATAATCCTGTTATTTGGTGGTATGTACATATATAGAACTGCACAGGTTTATGTGAGTGTCTGGTCCTAGGCTTGTCACTACTTCGCCGGGATAGACCAGGCACTTATCAGCATATGGGGTCGGATTGTGCTGATACTGCACTTCTGTGCATTTTTTAACAGGTCCAGGTTTCGAGTAGGAGCAGCAGCAACAGTAGAGTGCTTGTGGGATTTTTGAATATTCGAGACCGAGGTAGCTTGTAGGTGTTCGCAGGCCCATCGTCTCTTCTATTTATTTATGTTTATTGATGTGGTCTCATTGTTCCGAGACAGACATATGTTTATTTTTTTCTTTCAGACCATTATGTGTAGTATTCTTTAGTAGTTCGTGAGTTGGTGACTCCACATCTTGGGTAGAGGATTTTATCAGTGTTTTACCTTATTATCGTTCATCTCTATTTAGAAAGACTTCTGCATTTATTAAATTGAGTAATTATTTATTGTTATTAAGTATGAGTATAAAACTGATGATATGAACAGGATAATGTTGAATGAATTAGCTTACCTAGCTACCATGAGTAGGCGCCATCACAATTCCGATGACGGGGGGGAAATCTGGGTCGTGACAAGTTGGTATCAAAGCTCTAGGTTACATAGGTCTCACCACTCACGAACAAGCTTAGTAGAGTTTGAGGGGTAGGTACGAAGACGTCCGTACTTGTCCTCCAGATTCTATTGAGTTAGGAAAGAGTCTCTCATTTGTTCCTTTTTGTCGTGCGATTTGTTCCTCAAATACTGATTGAATTTATACTATGTCCTTTCGCAGATGGTGTAGACACGCGCTTCTTCATCCGCTGATCAGCAGCCTGAGCCCTAGGAAGCTCCCGTGAGGGGCAGGAACCGAGGCGGTATTGGAGGCTGTGGTAGGGGTAGAGCTCAGCCCCAGACAGCGATTCCAGAGGTGGAGCCTCATGTTGCAATTGGTGAGGAGGTTCCAGTCCCAGCAGCTCCAATGGGCCCAGCTCAGGTCCCAAGGGGAGGTATTACCCCGGATCTTCGGGAGGCTCTGGTCAGAATAGCGGGTTTTATGGACAGTGTTTCCAGAGCAGGCTTATTACCAGCTGTACCAGCCACTTCTCAGGCTGGAGGAGGGGTCCAGACTCCTGTTGCACATACTCCGGAGCCAGTAGCTCCCTAGCCTCAGGCGCCAGTAGTTCAGCCAGCTGTGGCCACTCAGTCAGGCACCACTGCTCAGGCCGGAGATGGATCAGCCATGACTTCTGATTCTCTATGAAGACTTGAGCGGTTCTCCAAGATGTTTACCACTACTTTCAGCGGTGCCACATCAGAGGATCCCCAGGACTTCTTATTCAGTTGCGATGAGATTCTCAATATTATAGGAATAGTGGAATCCAATAGAGTTGATTTCTGCACATTCAAGCTTTCAGGATCCGCCAAGACTTGGTGGAGAGATTATTGTTTGACTCGACCAGGCAGGGTCCCCAGCTTTAACATGGGACCAGTTTGCAAAATTATTTCTGGAAAAGTTTCTCCCTCTTACTCAGCGGGAGGCACTCCGGAGGTAGTTTGAGCATCTCCAGCAGGGTACTATGACTGTTACCTAGTATGAGACGAGTTTTGTTGATCTGGCATGTCATGCGGTTGTGATACTCCCCACAGATCGGGAGAGGGTCCGCCGGTTTATAGATGGGTTAAATCAGCCGATTAGACTTCCGATGGCTATGTGAGTTCGGAGTGATATATCTTTTCGGAAGGCAGCTAATGCAGCTCGTAGAGTTGATATGGCTTTTGCTCGGGGAGGTGGTTATCCTTCAGACAAGAGGCCTCGCCATTCCGACAGATTTAGTGGTTCTTCTTCTGGAGGCAGGAAATCTTTTGATAGGGGCCAGTCTTCCAGGCCTTTTTCAGTCAACCCTCCAGGCTTTGCAGGGTGGTCCAGGTGATCGTGGGTTTCATGAGCAGTATTTAGATCAACCTCCCGTTAGTGCTGAGCCTCTTCAGAGTGTCCGTGGGGGCCATTCAGGTCGTCAAGGCCAGTAGCCCAATCAGCCTAAATGTTGTTACGGTTGTGGTCACCCAAGTCATCTTGTCAGGTTTTGCCCTCGAGCAATAGGCAACACTCAGCAACGGGGTCCTCGTCCCATGATTCAGGCCCCAACTAACACACAACTTGCCCAGCCAGCCAGAGGCCGGGGTAGAGATCGTAGAGGTGGAGGTCGAGACCGTAGAGGTGGAGACCGACCAGCCAGAGGTAGAGGTCAGCCAGTGGATGACCATCCCAGAGATGTAGCTGAGAGGGGAGGTGCCGATCCTTGATTTTATGCTTTACCAGCTAGGCCAGAGGCAGAGGCATCAGATGCTGGATTACATGTACCATTGTTGTTTGTGACAGAGGTGCTTCAGCATTATTTGACCCCGGGTCTACATATTCATATGTGTCTTCCTACTTTGCACCGTATTTGGCTGTGCCTAGCTATGCCCTGGATATTCCAGTTTATGTGTCTACACCAATGGGTGACTCTATAGTAGTCGACCGGGTGCATCGTTTGTGCGTAGTTATATTCGGGGGTCTTGAGACCCGTGTTGATTTATTGCTATTAGACATGGTGGATTTCGATGTCATATTGGGGATGGACTGGTTGTTTCCGTATCATGCTATCTTAGACTGTCATGCCAAGACAATGACCTTGGCCTTGCCAGAATCACCCCGACTAGAGTGGAGAGGGACCCCAGGCCACTCCGTTCGCACTGTTATTTCCTATGTTAAGGCTCGACGCATGGTAGAGAAGGGGTTTCTAGCTTATTTGGCATATGTTCGTGATTCCAGCACGGAAATTACTTCTATTGATTCAGTTCTTATTGTACGGGAGTTTCTCGAGGTTTTCCCTTCAGACCTGCCGTGCATGCCACCCGACATGGATATTGATTTCTGTATCGATCTGTCACCGGGCACTCAGCCCATGTCTATTCCACCCTATCTATGGCCCCACCAGAGTTAAAAGATCAGTTGCAAGATCTTCTAGAAAAGGGCTTTATCAGGCCCAGTGTTTCTCCCTGGGGTGCACCTATGTCATTTGTAAAGAATAAAGATGGCTCAATGCAGATGTGTATTGATTATCGGCAATTAAACAAAGTGACGATAAAGAACAAGTATCCACTACCGAGGATTGATGATTTGTTTGACCAGCTCCAAGGAGCGAGGGTGTTCTAAAAAATAGACTTGAGGTCGGGCTACCATCAGCTGAAGATCAGGGCGGCTGACATTCCTAAGACAACCTTTCGCACTAGATACAGGCACTATGAATTATTGATCATGGCTTTCGGGTTGACCAATGCTCCAGCAACATTCATGGAGTTGATGAATCGGGTGTTCAGGCCTTATTTAGATCTGTTCGTGATAGTCTTTATATATGACATCCTGGTATACTCCCGCAGCCAGGAAGAGCACGAGCAGCACCTCAGAGTGGTTCTTCAGTCTCTAAAGGATAATCAGCTATATGTCTAATTTTCAAAATGTGAGTTCTGGTTGAGTTCGCTGGCATTTCTGGGTCATATCGTATCAGTGGAGGGTATTGAGGTGGACCCAAAAGAGATCGAGGCAGTCCAGAATTGGCCTCGACCAACTTCAGTGACCGAGATCCAGAGTTTCTTGGGGTTAGCAGGTTACTACCGTCGATTCGTAGAGGGATTCTCTTCTATTGTAGCCCCGATGACCAGGTTGACCCAGAAGGGTGTGTAGTTCAAGTGGTCAAATGAGTGTGAGGCAAGCTTTCAGAAGCTCAAGACAGCTTTGACTACAGCACCGGTGTTGATATTACCTACGGGTGTAGGGCCTTACACAGTTTACTGTGATGCATCCCGTACTGGGCTTGGAGCGGTATTGATGCAGGATGACAAGGTTATTGCTTATTCTTTGAGATAGTTGAAAATCCATGAGAAGAATTATCCGGTTCATGATATTGAGCTGGCAGCAGTCGTTCATGCCTTAAAAACCTGGAGGCATTATCTATTTGGTGTGGCGTGCGAGGTGTACACGGATCACAAAAGCCTACGGTATTTATTCAAGCAAAAGGAGTTGAATTTGCGACAGAGGAGATGGTTAGAGTTGCTGAAGGACTATGATGTTACTATCATATATCACCCAGGCAAGGCCAATGTGGTGGCCGATGCATTGAGTAGAAAGTCTGCCAGCATGGGTAGTCTCGCATACATTCCGGTCAGTTAGAGACCACTTTCTCTAGATGTCCAGGCCTTAGCCAGCCAGTTCGTGAGACTAGACATTTTTGAGCCTAGCAGGGTGTTAGCCTGCACGGTCGATCGTTCTTCTCTATTAGAGCATATCCGTGAGAGGCAATTTGATGATCCTCATTTGCATGACTTGAGGGATACTATACAGTGGGGAGGTGTTATGAAGGTAACTCTAGATAATGACGGAGTATTGAGATTGCAGGGGCGTATTTGTGTGCCCAATGTGGAGGGGATTCGAGAGTTGATCCTAGCGGAGGCCCATAGTTTGCGGTATTCTATTCACCCGGGAGCCGCGAAAATGTATCAGGATTTACGGCAGCACTATTGGTGGCGCAGGATAAAGAAGGACATTATTGCGTATGTCGCTCGGTGTCTAAATTGTCAGAAGGTGAAATATGAGCACCAAAGGCTTGGTGGTGTATTCCAAAGAATTGAAATTCCCGAGTGGAAATGAGAGCGGATCACAATGGACTTCATTACTGGACTTCCTTTGACTCGAAGGAAATTTGATGCTATTTGGGTCATTGTTGATAGGCTGACCAAGCCAGCACACTTCATTCCAGTATCTGTCTCTTACTCATCGGAGAAGTTAGCAGAGATTTACATTAGGGAGATTGTCGCCTTCATGGGGTGCAGATGTCTATTATCTCATATCGGGGTACGCAGTCTACCTCGCGTTTCTGGAGAGCGGTCCAGCAGGAGTTAGGCACCCAGGTTCAGTTAAGTACATATTTTCATCCTCAGACGGACGGTCAGTCAGAGAGGACTATTCGGATCCTAGAGGACATGCTCCGAGCCTGTGTCATTGATTTTTGGGGCTCGTGGACTAGTTTCCGCCATTAGCAGAGTTCGCCTACAACAACAGCTACCAGACTAGCTTTCAGATGGCCCCGTATGAGGCGTTGTATGGTATGCGATGTCGGTCTCTGGTCATATGGTTTAAGCCGGGAGAGGCTCAGTTGTTGGGTACATACTTAGTTCAGGAGGCCTTAGACAAGGTCAAGACTATCTAGGAGAGATTGCGTTCAGCCCAGTCCAGACAGAAGACTTATGTGGATCGTAAGGTTCGAGATGTAGATTTCATGGTTGGTGAGCAGTTATTGCTCCGGGTATCACCTATGAAGGGCGTGATGAGGTTCGAAAAGAAGGACAAGCTCAGCCCTAGGTATATTGGTCCATTTGAGATTTTGGACCGAGTGGGAGAGGTGGCTTACAGACTAGCACTGCCACCTAGCTTATCAGCCGTACATCCAGTTTTTCATGTATCTATGCTTTGGAGGTACCACGACGATCCCACACATGTGTTAGACTTCAGTACTGTCTAGTTGGACAATGATCTATCTTATGAGGAGGAGTCGGTGGCCATACTAGACCGGCAGATTCGACAGTTGAGGTTGAAGAGTTTTCCTTCTGTGCGTGTTCAGTGGAGAGGTCAGCCTCCTGAGGCATCAGCTCGGGAATCCGAGTCTGATATGCGGAGCCGTTACCCACATTTGTTCCCCGACTCAGTGTTACAAACCATATCCACACACGTTAGTTCATGCCATATGTTAGTTAACACAAATCCAAGAAGGAATTATCCTTGAGATGATAAGAAGTTAAGCCGATTGATCTTAAGTGATACAAGGGTGCATAAGGGTGATTAATAAGTATTAGAAGTTAAACGAATCAAGGATGCTGTAACTCGTACTTTTGGGTAAACCTATAGATTCTTAATATACTCAGTAGGTTATGTTTTAAGGTATTTGAATCATATAATATCCGTATCATAAGTCTTGAAGTCAAACGAGTTATGAAAAAAAAGTCGACAAAAGTTGTCGCAACTTAGGTTCATAGTTTTACTTAAACTTTAGGTCAAATGTTACTAAGCTTTTCTCCAAATTTACTTAGAATTTTAGGAGTGATCTAACCATCAAATTGAATATCTATGAGTCTAGTTTCTAACGCATTAAACCGTTCGTCGATACAATCTCGGAGTAGAGAGATATTCGCATTTTTGCGAGACTACGCCAAGCACCTCTTTATGGGGCCCACTTAGGCGGTTTAAGACATTTGGATCTATATAGGACGCCTCCAACCCGTTTTAAGTCATTTATTTTCACTATATTCAGACCTTAGAACCCTAAGAACATCCTTTAAAGGTTCTCTCAAGGTTCAAGACCCAAACAAAGGGCAAATAACACAAATCAAGTGTCGGGAATCACGTGGCACTAGTAAGTCTCTTGTTCTTCTTGTTGTTGCTCATTTTTGTGTTGTTAAAGCTTGTGTGGGAGTTTTTTTTAAAGGGTTTATGTTCTGTAAATACACCCTCGAGTTCTTAATATCAACCTTAGGTGATTTCAAGCCTTCTAAAGTGATTCTAGTGCCAAAAAACACTAAATGATTGCTAGCTTTGCTTCCTTGTTGTTGTGGCAGAATTGGAGGGATATTTCGTGGAGAATTAAGGTCAAATTGGAGATGGTATTTCTGTATTAAGTTAATTAACCTCTTAATCTATATGTATTTAAGATTATCCAAGTTGCGGCTAAGTCATTGAAGCTAGAACTTGTGAAATATATATCGAAAGGCTTGGTAGTAATGTTATCGGTTGGTGGACTGTTTTGGGATGTTCAATATGATTAACATTGATGTTGTTTGGGCTGTTTGGTGATTGTTTTCACATGTGTGAATTCATATAAATAGGGGAGGTGCTGTCCGTTTCATCACAAAATAGGTTGTGCTTGGCACATAATAGTTGCGACGCTTAAACGTTAACGATAATGTCATTTCTCCTAATGTAGACTAAGGAGTCGTGACGTTTGCATAGCTTGAGGTTGGCGCAGTATATACAAGGTATGTGACGCTATCCCTTTCCTTCTTTTGCACGACTCTGATTGTACATAATGTAATGAACGAGCTTCCAAAGATACTCTACTCTTAGAAGCTAGCAGTACTTACATTGTTTCCCCTCTTATGGAACGATTGATGTTGATGTTGCTTCTCTTATTATTATGTTATCAATCTTGTTGGTACTTCCTGATTCCTATAAGGTTTATAGTGAAGAGTTAGTCCTAATAAGGTGTACATAGTATACCGACCTTACGTCACTCCGAAAGGTCTACATGGTATTTCCATGAGTCGAGCATGCATTATATATATGTATCTATTTTACTCTACCGAGCCGCACTATAGTCGACCGGGTACGGCACCTATTGTGCAACCACTGATCAGTTGGGTTTTACCGAGCTCCTCGTGGCCGGGTACGATTCTACCGAGCCTTATAATGGCTGGGTACATTTTTACCGAGTCTATTACGGCCGGGTACGATATGATAATGATGATGCCCACAGAGGCGTATGTTTTAAAAGATTATGTATTTATACATATGTATCATGCATTTCATGTCAGTAGCCCTCAGAGTTACTCACATGTTACAGGTTGTATATTCTCTATCCTTGCTTACATTATTGTTCGTATTTATGGTTCTCTGCCTTACATACTCAGTACTTTATTCGTACTGACGTCCTTTTATTTGTGGACGCTGCATGTCGTGCTGCAGGTCCTGATAGACAGGCAGGTGTAGCTCCCCCATCACAGTAGGTTGTCCAGTTCAGCGGTGATTGGCGAGATCCCTTCTCCGGACTTGCCTTGGTCTTGGTATGCATTTTTGTTATAGACATTATGGGTATGTCGGGGCCCTGTTCCGGCTATGTTGCAGCACTTATGTTCCTTTAGAGGCTCATAAACAAGTGTCGACTCATGTATAGTTTGGTATGCCTTGTCGACTGGTTTTTGTTGTATAGTCTTTCATTTTAGTGTGGTAGCTTGTACCATATGTATATAGTTTCTTGATTGTCTGGTCATCCTATGTTATGTAGGTTCATGCCATCATATTTTATTGTTAGTTGTCCTCGATCCATGTCTACCATTTATATTGCTCTCGTCAGCCCTAAAAGATAATAAAGAAGGTCAGATAAAATGTACGTTGGTGCTCGGCAAGTATGGTCGGGTGCTAGTCATGGTCCTCCAGTTTGGATCGTGACAAACTTGGTATTAGAGCAAGTCTTTCCTAGGGATTGTCTATGAGCCATGTCTAGTAGAGTCTTGATTATGGATGTGTAGCGTGCCATATTTATAATCAGGAGGCTACATGACATCTAGGGTTGTTACCTTCTTCCTGAATCGAGATCGTACATAGAGTTGAGTCGTAAGTATTCGTCTCTAATATTCACCTTGTTTTCTTTTAGCGATACCTTCGACTAGGAAGCAAACAATTAGTACACGGCTTGATACAGCTGCGGGAGAGGGTACCAGTCAGGTACCCCAAGCCAGAGCAGGCCAAAGTGAGCCTCAGAGTTAGATGCCGTCTCATACCTCATCTACTCAATCTCCTCTAGAGGATATTAGGAGGCACCCAACACCTCCAGCTCCTCCGTCTGACACTACAGACGAGGATATGCGGAGTGCTTTGCAGTTATTGATTAACTTGGTAGCTGCTCAGGCTCAGAGGCAGAATACAGGTGCTGTTGATAAACCAGTTAGTATGAGAGTTCATGATTTTATTAATTTAGACCCTCCAGTGTTTACCGGATCATACCCCAAGGAGGATCCGCACACTTTTAATGACCAGGTTCATCGTACACTATAGGTTATGCATGTTAGTGATACAGAGGCAGTAGAGTTGGCTTCTTATCGGCTACGGGATTTAGCGGTTCTCTGGTATGATATTTGGGAGAGATCTAGGGGTCCGAACGCTCCTCCAGCTGTGTGGAAGGATTTTTCCGAGGCCTTTCTTCGTCACTATTTGCCAGTTAAGATATGACAAGCTAGAGCTGATAAGTTCTTGAACATTAGACAAGGTAATATGAGTGTGCGAGAGTACAGTATGCAGTTTGATTCTTTAGCAAGGTATGCTCCCCATATGGTGGCCAAGATGAGTGATATGGTGCATTTGTTCGTGCACGGGTTGGGACCCCATCTGATAAATGAGTGTATGACAACCTCCTTGGTAGAAGGCATATATATTACCCGTATTCAAGCTTATGCCCAGACCCAAGAGGATCGTAAGCGCCAGCAGAGGGTAGATAGGGAGCAGGATAGGGGCCATCATAAGAGGGTGAGATTTGAAAGGTATTTTGATGACTTTAGAGGAAGCGCCAGGCCCTAGTCTTCGAGGAGTTCGGCGCCATGTAACTAGTGCTCCTCCACAGTTTCAGAGGCCTCGATATGATCGATCCTATTCTAGTCCAGGTCAGAGTTTGCAGGCATCTGGATCGCAACATCATAGGGATACTAGTTAGACGAAACCCCAACACCACATTGTGATCAATGCGGCAAGGCCCATTTTGGACTGTGCCGTCGAGGTTCTGATGCGTGTTATTCTTGCTGACAGCCTGGCCATATGATGCGGGATTGTCCTAACAGGGGAGGTGATGGTATGGCTCAGCCGACTAGATCTGTATCTGGTTCTTCCTCATCAGTTCGACCTCCAGGACGGGGTTTTCAGCAGTCGACAGGTCGTGGTAGAGGTAGAGGTGCAGGGTCGAGTTCGAGCGGTGCTCAAAATCGAACCTATGCTCTAGTAGGTCGACATGATCTCGAGTTGTCTCTAGATGTTGTTACAGGTATATTGTCTGTGTTTTCTTATGATGTATATGCGTTGATTGATCCGGGATCTACACTATCATATGTTACACCCTTTGTGGCTAATAAGTTTGGCATTGAACCCTGAATTGATAAGTAAACCCCTTGCGGTATCTACTCCAATAGGAGATTCTGTGATTGCTAGAAGGGTATATAGAGGTTGCACTCTGATGATTTGTAGTCGTCAAACCTCGGCAGATTTATTTGAGTTAGAAATGGTTGATTTTGATGTGATACTGGGAATGGACTGGTTGGCCTCATGCTATGCAAATGTTGACTGTCGTATGAAGATGGTTAGGTTTCAATTTCCTGGTGAACCCGTCATTGAATGGAAGGGGAACATTGCTACATCGAAAGGTAGGTTTATTTCATATCGTAATGCAAGGAAAATGATCTCAAAAGGTTACATTTATCATCTTGTTCGCGTTAGGGATGCGGAGGCGAAGCTGCCTACTCTATAATCTATCCCCATGGTCAATGAATTTCTAGATGTTTTCCCAAATGAGCTCCGAGGCCTTCCTCTAGAAAGGGAGATTGAGTTTAGCATTGATGTATTGCCTGACACTCAACCGATCTCTATCCCTCCATATAGTATGGCCCCGGCAGAGTTGCGAGAGTTGAAGGCGCAGTTAAAGGACTTGCCTGGATAAGGGCTTCATTAGGCCTAGCACTTCACCTTGGGGTGCGCCAGTCCTATTCGTGCGGAAGAAAGATGGGTCATTACGGATGTGTATCGACTATCGGCACTTGAATAAGTTTACTATAAAGAACAAGTATCCACTTTCAAGAATCGATGACCTATTTGACCAACTCCAGGGTGCCAAGTATTTCTCCAAGATTGACTTACGTTCAGGGTATCATTAGGTGAGGGTTAAGGAGAAGGATATTCCAAAGACGGCCTTTCAGACAAGATATGGGCACTTTGAGTTCTTGGTGATATCGTTCGGGCTAACAAATTCCCCAGCAACTTTTATGGATCTCATGAATACTGTATTCAGGCCCTATCTTGATGTGTTCGTGATTGTATTCATTGATGACATTCTGGTGTATTCTCGTTCGGAGGAGAAACATGCGGGCCACTTGTGGATAGTATTACAGATGCTTCAGGATCGTAAGTTATATGCTAAGCTCTCCAAATGTGAATTATTGCTGAACTCAGTAGCATTCCTTGGCCATGTGATATCTGACGAGGGTATTAGTGTCGACACTCAGAAGATTGATGCAGTAAAGAATTGTCCGAGACCTACAACACCATCAGAAGCCCGTAGCTTCCTGGGGCTAGTAGGATATTATAGGCGGTTTGTAGAAGGGTCTTCCTCTATATTAGCACCATTGACTAAGTTAACACAGAAAGCTACCAATTTCCTGTGTTCTAACACTTGTGAACGTAGTTTTCAGGAGCTGAAGGATCGATTGACATCCGCACCGGTGCTCACTCTCCCTGAAGGAACAGAAGGATATGTGGTATATTGTGATGCCTCGGGTATAGGTTTGGGGTGCGTGTTGATGCAGCATGGGAAGGTGATTTCATATGCATCAAGACAATTGAAGAAGCATGAAATGAATTATCCAACCCATGATTTGGAATTGGCTGCAGTAATATATGCTTTGAAGATATGGCGGCACTACTTGTACAACGTCTAGGTTGATATCTACACAGATCACAAGAGTCTACGATACATCTTCAAGCAGAAAGAGTTGAATTTGAGGCAGCATAGGTGGCTTGAATTACTGAAATACTACGACGCCGAGATATTGTATCATCCCGATAAAGCCAATGTTGTGGCAGATGCTCTCAACCGTAAGTCAATGGGAAGCTTAGTACATATTGATGCAGGTAGATGGGGGTTGACTAAAGAGCTTCATCAACTAGCCAATATGAGAATTAGATTGTTAGACTCTGATGACGAAAGTGTTACTGTACAGAATACATCAAAATCATCTTTGGTAGCCGAGGTAAAAGCACGACAATATGAAGATCCTATCTTACTACGATTGAGAGAGAACATTCAGCAGTGTAAAATTACGGCTTTTGAGATCGGAGGAGATGGGGTACTGAGATACCAGGGTCGATTATGTGTGCCGAATGTGGCAGGGTTGCAAGAAAAGATTATGAATGAAATTCATCAATCCCGATATTCCATCCATCCTGGCTCAACAAAGATGTATCATGATGTCAAGGAGAAGTATTGGTGGGATAACATGAAAAAGTATATTGCAGAATTTGTAGCCCAATGTCCCAATTGTCAATAGGTAAAGATAAAACATCAGAAACCTGGTGGATTGTTTTAGAATATAGAGATTCCGACCTAGAAATGGGAGGTGATTAATATGGAATTCGTTATTGGATTACCTCGATCTTATCATAAGTTTGACTCTATCTGGGTGATAGTTGATCGACTTACAAAATGTGCTCATTTTCTCCCAGTTAAGACAACTTACTCGGCTGAAGATTATGTGAAGTTGTATATCAAGGAGATTGTTAGGCTTCATGGTGTGCCGGTATCTATTATATCAGATCGAGGAGCTCAATTTACGGCTAACTTTTGGAGGTCTTTTCAGAAAGGTTTAGGCACACATGTGAATCTCAGCACTGCATTTCATCCGTAGACTAACGGATAGGCTGAACGTACCATTCAAACATTGGAAGATATGCTACGAGGATGTGTTCTAGATTTTAAGGAAAATTGGGATGACTATCTTCCACTCATAGAATTTTCCTACAATAATAGCTACCATTCCAGTATTAAAATGGCCCCATATGAGGCACTATATGGGAGGAGATATAGATCACCAGTTGGATGGTTCGAAGTCGGTGAAACATAATTATATGGGCCAGATTTGATTCACCAAGCCATTGAGAAGGTGAAAGTGATACAGAAACGATTGAGGACGGCACAAAGAAGGCAAAAGTCTTATTCTGATGTCCGACGTCGTGATCTAGAGTTTGAGGTTGGTGATTGGGTTTTCCTGAGGATCTCACCAATGAAGGGTGTTATGCGTTTTGGGAAGAAAGGTAAGCTCAGTCCAAGGTATATCGGTCCGTATAAAATTCTTCAACGAATTGGACAAGTTGCTTATGAGTTAGAATTGCCATCCGAATTAGAATTTGTCCACCCGGTATTCCATGTATCTATGTTGAGATAATGTATTGGAGACCCTTCTCGAGTTGTCCCTATCAAATATGTTCATGTTACAGAGGATCTATCATATGAAGAAGTGCCAGTGGCTATATTAGACTGACAAGTCCGCAAGCTGAGAACAAAAGATGTAGCTTCCGTCAAAGTATTGTGGAGGAACAAGAATATGAAAGAAATGACATGGGAAGCGGAAGAAGAGATAAAGTCTAAATACCCTTACCTATTCCAGAATGATGATAACAAGGATGTTGGTGGAACGCAAGATACATTGTAAAGGTGAAACGGCTTTATGAGGTAAGCAATAACTTGAGAACACTCTTCCTTAATAAAAAATGGTGATATGTAAATAATGTCCATGTCCATAATGCTTTGTGTAGCCTTGTAAGGCCATACTTTGAGCTTCACTGCTTGCAAATTTTGCTAGTGACCATTTTATAGGGGAAAATTGACCAAAAATTTTCGCTGGAATCCACGATGATTTGGACTCCCCATAAACCCTTACATTCGAGGACGAATGTTCCTAAGGGGGGGAGGGTGTTAAAACCCATATCCACACACGTTAGTTCATGCCATATGTTAGTTAACACAAATCCAAGAAGGAATTATCCTTGATATGATAAGAAGTTAATCCGATTGATCTTAAGTGATACAAGGGTGCATAAGGGTGATTAACAAGTATTAGAAGTTAAACGAATCAAGGATGCTGTAACTTATACTTTTGGGTAAACCTATAGATGCTTAATATAATCAGAAGGTCATGTTTTAAGGTATTTGAATCATATAATATCTGTATCATAATTCTTGAAGTCAAACGAGTTATGAAACAAAAGTCGACAAAAATTGTCGCAACTTAGGTTAGTTTTACTTAAACTTTAGGTTAAATGTTACAAAGATTTTCTCCAAATTTACTTAGAATTTTGGAGTGATATAACCACAAAATTGAAGATCTATGAGTCTAGTTTCTAACACATTAAACCGTTTGTTGATACAATCACGGAGTAGAGAGATATTCACATTTTTGCGAGACTGCGCCAAGCACCTCTCTATGGGGCCCACTTAGGCGGTTTAAGACATTTGGATCTATATAGGACACCTCCAACCCGTTTTAAGTCATTTATTTTCACTATATTCAGACCTTAGAACCCTAAGAACACCCTCTCAAGGTTCTCTCAAGGTTCAAGACCCAAACAAAGGGCAAACAACACAAATCAAGTGTCGGGAATCACGTGGCGCTAGTAAGTTTCTTGTTCTTCTTGTTGTTGCTCATTTTTGTGTTGTTACAGCTCGTGTGGGATTTTTTTAAAGGGTTTATGTTCTGTAAATACTCACTCGAGTTCTTAATATCAACCCTAGGTGATTTCAAATCTTCTAATGTGATTCTAATGCCGAAAAAATACTAATTGATTGCTAGCTTCGCTTCCTTGTTGCTGTGGCAGAATTGAAGGGATAGTTCGTGGAGAATTAAGGTCAAATTGGAGATGTTCTTTCTTTAATAAGGTAATGAACCTCTTAATCTGTATGTATTTAAGATTATCCAAGTTGCGGCTAAGTCATTGAAGCTAGAACTTGTGAAATATATATCGAAAGGCTTGGTAGTAATGTTATCGGTTGGTGGACTATTTTGGGATGTTCAATATGATTAACATTGATGTTGTTTGGGCTGTTTGGTGATTGTTTTCGCATGTGGGAATTCATATAAATAGAGGAGGTGCTGTCCGTTTCATCACAAAATAGGTTGTGGTTGGTACATAATAGTTGCGACACTTAAACGTTAACGATAGTGTCATTTCTCCTATTGCAGACTAAGGAGTCGTGATGTTTGCATAGCTTGAGGTTGGGGAAGTATATAGAAGGTATGTGAGGCTATACCTTTCCTTCTTTTGCACGACTCCGATTGTACATAATGTAATAAACGAGCTTCCAAAGATACTCTACTCTTAGAAGCTAGCACTACTTACATTATTTCCCCTCTTATGGAACGATTGATGTTGATGTTGCTTCTCTTATTCTTATGTTATCAATCTTGTTGGTACTTCCTGATTCCTATAAGGTTCATAGTGAAGATTTAGTCCTAATAAGGTGTACATAGTATACCGACGTTACGTCACTCCGAAAGATCTACAAGGTGTTTCTATGAGTCGAGCATGCATTATATATATATATATATCTATTTTACTCCACCGAGCCGCGCTATAGTCGACCGAGTACGACACCTATTGTGCAACCACTGATCAGTTGGGTTTTACCAAGCTCCACGTGGCCGAGTACGATTCTACCAAGCCTTATAATGGCCGGGTACGTTTTTACCGAGCCTATTACGGCCGGGTATGATATGATGATGATGATGCCCACAGAGGCGTATGTTTTAAAAGATTATGTATTTATACATATGTATCATGCATTTCATGTTAGTAGCCCTCAGAGGTACTCAGATGTTACAGGTTGTATATTCTATACCTCTGTTTACATTACTGTTTGTATTTATGGTTCCCTGCCTTACATGCTTAGTACTTTATTTGTACTGACGTCCTTTTGTTTGTGGGTGCTGCATGTCGTGCTACGGGTCTTGATAGACAGGCAGGTGCAGCTCCCCCATCACAGTAGGTTGTCCAGTTCAGCGGTGATTGGCGAGATCCCTTCTCCGGACTTGCCTTGGTCTTGGTATGCATTTTTATTATAGACATTATGGGTATGTTGGGGCCCTATTCCGGCTATGTTGCAGCACTTATGTTCCTTTAGAGGCTCATAGACAAGTGTCGACTCATGTATAGTTATGTATGCCTTGTCGGCTGGTTTTTGTTATATAGTCTTTCATTTTAGCGTGGTAGCTTGTACCATATGCATATAGTTTCTTGATTGTCTGGTCATCTCATGTTATGTAGGTTCATGCCATCATATTTTATTGTTGGTTGTCCAATATCCATGTCTACCATTTATATTGCTTTTGTCAGCCCTAAAAGATAATAAAGAAGGTTAGATAAAATGTATGTTGGTGCTCGACAAGTATGGTCGGGTGCTACTCATGGTCCTCCAGTTTGGGTCGTGACACTCAGGTACTTCCTTCTCTTGTCCGTTCGAGGACAAACGGTTGTTTTAAAGGTGAAGGATGTGATGAGCCAAAGGGTCATCACCTATTTTCCTCATTTGCCCCGTTCTCTCGAGGCCTTAAAACCTCATTTTATGTTTCCTCGATTTACATGCATAGTCCGGGCATGTAGCCGGAAAGATTTTGTGCTAGAATATGTGAATTCTATGAACAATTTGAAGAAAATTGATATTAATATTGATATAGTTGACTTTGGTCTACATTTTTGGTAAACGGACCCGGACCCAAGATCAGACGGTCTCGGAATGTCCGTACGAAAATATGGGACTCGAGCATGCGTTCGGAGTTGAATTCTAAGGCCTAGAGCCCAAAATATGAATTTTTTTGTTAAATTATTTTTGCTGAAATTATTAAATGAGAATGGATTAAACGATCATGGTATCGGGCTTGTATTTTGGTTCCGACGCCCAGTACAAGTTTTAAATATTGTATGAGTGATTTCTGCAAAGTTTGACGACATTTGAATGTCGTTTGATGTGTTTTGAACCTTGAGTTCCAAATTTGAAAGTTTATGAAGTTAAAGGAAGATAATCATGAAATTGAGGCTTGATTTGATGAAAACGATGTTATATTGGCAATTTGATCGCACGAGTAAGTTTGTAATATGTTTTTGAAGTTGTGTGCATGTTTGGTTTGGAGCCCGAGGGCTCGGGTAAAGATTTGATAGGCCGTTGGAGCAGATTTTGAAAAATAACACAGCTGGTATTTTCACCCAACTGGTATCTTCGCAATTGCGAAGAATTTCTGGCAATTGCGAGAAGACTCAGATTAGCCTTGGTTCGCAAATGCGAACCAATGTTCGCAAATGCGAACCAATGTTCACAAATGCGAACCAATCTTCGCAAATGCGAATATGGTAGGGGAGTGCATGGGTTCGCAAATGCGAATTATACCTCGCAAATGCAAGGCCTTCAGTGGACAACCCATGTTCGCAAATGCGACTAAAATGTCGTAAATGCGAAGGTCCCAGTAATCAGCCTAGTTCGCAAATGCGAATTTTTTCTCGCAAATGCGAGGGCAATAGTCCAAAACCTGCTATGTTCGCAATTACGAACAAATGTCCGCAATTCCCATAACCGCAGCTGTGCAATCTGATACTTAAACGAATTTTACACCTCTTTTCTTCATTCTTTCAAAACCCAACACACCACACACGATTCGCCAAGAGCAAAATCACTCCAAAACACTTGTAAGTCACTTTTTACTTAATTCTTTCAATTCCTAACATGATTAAACATGTTTTTTCAAGAGAAATCAAAGGTTTTCATGGTTGAATTTCTTGTTTTTGGGTAGAACCTAGGTTATTCATGAATTGGGGAATTGGACGTCGATTTGAGGTCCGATTTTGAAACAAATCATATAATTGAACTCGTGAGGGAATGGGTAACCGGATTTTGGTCCGAACCCCGAGTTCCGACCATGTGGGAGCAGGGAATTTTGGGAAATTTTGGGCTAAACTTTGAGAAAACCATTTTTAAGCATCCAAACAAATTTATATAGTATATATTAAAGTAATTGAACAAATTGTGACTAGATTCGAGCAAGTTGAAGGCTAAAATTCGAGGTAAAGCTATAGTTGAAGGATAATTTGGACTTCAAGGCTTAGAGGTAAGTGTTTGGTCTATCCTAGCTTGAGGAAATATGATTAATGTGCTAATTGTTATGTGATATATGGGCTATGATGACGAGCATCCATACACTGGCGTCTAGCATGACCGTGAGTCATTTTGTTGTCATGTATTGTGGGATGTTTTAAGATATAACCTTGAACCCTTGTCGGGTTGTGAAGTTGATCATTGTTTTCCCTTGCCGGGACTTTATTGTGAAGTTGACTATTATTTCCCTTGCCGGGACTTTACTATAATGATTATTGTGTCCCTTGCCGGGACGGTTCATGTTACTTGTTTTCATTTTTTTGCACTTAAATATGATTGTGATTTAGGTGAGAAAGAGTGATAATGCACGAAGGGTGATGCCGTGCCTTGTTTATTGATTATGCACGAAGGGTAATGTCGTGCCTTGTTTTATTGATTATGCACGGAGGATCATGCCGTGCCTTATTTTATTGATTATGCACAAAGGAATATGCTGTGTCTTTTTATTGATTATGCACGAAGGATTATGCCGTGGCTTGTGATATTGATTATGCATGAAGGAACATTCCGTGCCATAGTTATTTGAACCATGCACGAAGGATCATGCCGTACCATGAATGTGAGGATGAGAGTAACATCAGGAAGGGTGATGCTGTGCAACTATTTGATATTTTCTTGTTTGATGATAGCTGTTTCACTATACTCTGATTTCCTTTACTGATTTAATATATGTTGTTGATTGTGTTTCCCCCAATATGATACTTCTTTGTTAATTTTGTTACTTTATAATACTGTTATTTGGTGGTATGTACATATATAGAACTGCACAGGTTTATGTGAGTGTCTGGTCCTAGGCTTGTCACTACTTCACCGGGATAGGCCAGGCACTTACCAGCACATGGGATGGGATTGTGCTGATACTGCACTTCTGTGCGTTTTTTAACAAGTCCAGGTTTCGAGTAGGAGTAGCAGCAGCAGTAGAGTGCTTGTGGGATTTTTGAGCATTCGAGACCGAGGTAGCTTGCATCCATTATAAGGGGAATCCTGCTATGAAATTTTTAGGTATGATAGGCGTCAGAGCTTTCTTTCCAATGGTGCAAACGGATCTCAATTCGTACACTCCTATCTCAAGATATCAATCTTTTGGCGAGACTATTATGTTGTAAAGTTAAAAAACTGGGCACGTTTATCAGCTTCAAAAAAAATATTACGGCTAATCCTCAAGGAATTTGGTGCTGAATTTTTATGTATTCTATCCCTATGAGTTATGATTCTTTAGGATGGAACGACTTATGATTTCATTGCTTCTACATCGAGAAATAAATATTTTTGTAGATACGCACTAAGTGTTTGCTCGCCATAGTTGGAAAGGCCTACTCCAATTGTCTTCCTCGTCAACCTGCAATGATGCAATATAGTACATGTTGGCTCCCCAAAGATAAAATATTGTCTATTCAAGCCTCCAAGATTAGGGATTTTGTCGCCAAGGTCGAAAGAACACTTCATATGTCTCCCTCACCAAGCCGCAAAGAGATGATAGGTTCGCTAGCAATACATCTTCTTAGGGATATCATGATCGCTGGAACTCTCATAAAAGCTTGCAAAAGAAAGTATCTTGAAAGTCCTCGGTGCTAATAGAACGATATTTCAGCAACAAGACACTTCAACTACACTCATAAATGTCAATGTAGACGATATGAAACTTGTGATTTCATATAATTGATTGGTGTCGACGGTGAGAAGCTCAGTTTAGCAATAAGTATCAATGTTGACAACGAGAAGCTTAATTCGATTGAAGTCTCACTGCTATCTTTCTATAGTATATTGTATGCTCTGGTCCCAGCTGGTTGGGTTGGTTAATAGATGCATTCGGTGCACTAATTGAGACGTTACGCTTTCAGACCATTGCTTCATGGGCTAATGTTGATTTTGTTTTGTGGTTCTGCTACTTCATGAATACTTTTTCACAGCCCAACGTTCTAAGAAATGAAAGGAAGAAAAAGTTTATCATGAGTAACAAAAAGTTTGATTAAAACTAATTAGCATATAAAAGGAAGTTAAAATTAGGGAGCCTAGCTAATCTCTAGTCTCGGCCATGAGTTAGGTCGTTGAGTATCTGAAACCTACAGTTACACCACCCATGCACAAGAAACAAAAACAATGGCATGAAGCTTTCATCTAGCAACAAGAATCAGTGTCAATGACACGACACTTCAATGCAGATGGTCAGTATTGTGACGTGAACTTCTCCATCAAATCTCGATGGATTGTACCCTTCACGAACCTACAAAAAAGTAGTGGTGATCATCCACTTCTTCTCATGATGAGTATAGGATAACTCGGCATGTATATCATCTCCGATCCTGCAACAAAAGAAAAGGGGAAAAATAAGTATGCAGCCCTCACAATCCTCTCGATTTCGACACTTGATTGATCAAAGATTTGTTGCGTGTGGTTCAAAAGGGTTGGATATTAGATATTTACAGATATTGTATCTCACTGAGTCTTCTTACCAACGATGTAAACAGCTCGTAGTTCGGACGCTCCTATCTTGAGATATGCATTTTTTTAGCAAGAGCATGTAAAGCTGAAAAAATTGAGCCAGCATGTTAGAACGCGTCTTCCAGATTCAACAAATTATCTAGGAAAACCTAGGGATATTCTGATCGTGATTTATACATATGTGATATCTCTAGGAGTCTAATTTTCAGCGCCACAAATGGCATGTGATTTGGACGCTCCTATCTTGAGATAGGATTTTTTCGCCAAGAGTGTGCAGAGGTGTGAGATCAACGGGCCAGATGCATATGCCAACTTCAAAATTAAATTCAGACAATGTAGAAGGAATTTGGATCTTAATTTTTGATATATTGTATTTCTTTGAGTCTAGAATCTGTAGAATCAAGCGGCTTGCGATTTGGCCTCTCATATCTTAAGATATGAATCTTTTGTTGAGAGCATACAAAGTTGAAGGAGCCCGTATGTCGAAATTCAATCACCTAACTCCTAGAATACATCTAGGAAGATATAGGGTCAATCTAATTATGATATTTACAGAAGTCGTATTTCATAGAGTCTATTTTTCATATTTAAAAAGTGCTCATGATTCTGATATCCGTGCACCAAGATATGAATCTTTCTGTGAAGGCATACAAAGCTACGAGATCAGTAGGCAGATGCATATGCCAACTTTGATGATTAGTTCCGGATGACCTAGAGGTAGTTGGCTATGAATTTATGTATGTAGTAGTCATGTGAGTCTAGTTTTAGTAGGATAAAGTGGATCATGGATTGGATACTCCTACAACAAGATGCAATCTTTTTTGTGCGCGCGCGCAAAGTTGGTTGATGCTGCAATAGAAAGGAAGAATGTTACTACTTGAAATTAAAGTTAATCATATGGTGCAGAAAGAAAATTGTGACAATATGTTGAAAGACTTGCACATGTAATTTTACGTTAATACAAAAAAAAGCTTTCGCTCTCTAATCTCTCAGCGCATGTTATGCTAACGAACGCCGTCTGAGAATCAGCCATTGCAAGAAAGCGAGGTCGGCCTAGAAAACAACCATCTGTGATGGTTGGTGAAGCTATAAGTCAACATTAATCACAGACACCCTAGCTCAAGGATCTATACAGCAAGTAACAACACAAATCAGACACCAATTCCAACCTAATTCTCTTAAATTAGGATCTCCTGGCAATACTAAGAGACTGGCGAAAAGTGTTATGCAGATGCATGTGATGGCACCCCAACAACATCTATAGAGGTTAGGAAGGAACAAGAAGCAACGATTGAGATGAGAACTAATGGAACAGTAATATCTCAGCTAAAGGATGAGCTAAAGCCACAAGCAGCAGCACCGGAGAAAGAAAGAACATAGGCAAATCTCTTCGCTGGAAATAGATCATCAAAAAATGGTATGGTATTGCTTACATCCCACCGAAAATTGTAGATGGCAATATTATGGTTAAAGTAGATAAGGAAGAAATTGAGGAGCGGAATAAGAAATGGGAGTGTGCCCTAATTATCTATGTAATTGGGATACACTAAGGTATAAATACATGGAGAAGTATATTACTTATACTTGGAGTAGAGTGAGTATACTAGATCTGTACTTGCATGATGAAGGACACTACATAGCTAAATTTGACACTATATGGGATATAAAAGACATTATGTATGGAGGACCTTATACCATTAATGGTAGACCTATGATATTGAAGCAATGGACACCTGATTTTGACATTAAGGCAGAGTTTCTGATGGAAATCCCTTTGTGGATCACTATTCCAAATCTACCTATGAGCTACTGGAGTAACAAGACACTAAGCAAACTAGTAAGTGCCATTGGGAAACCACTGTTTGCAGATGAATGTACCACTAAGAAGACTCGTATCTCGTATGCTAGAATTCTGGTGGAAGCTAATGTGACAAAACAGCTGCCAACAGAATTGACAGTACAAGAGCCATCGAGGAATATGATGCAACTACAAGTGAAATATGAATGGAAGCCCCAATACTGCATAAATTGCATGAAGATAGGACATGATTGTACTATAGAGAAGAAAATGAATAAAGAAAATTAGTATAGAGAAAGACAAAACCAGGGGAAAATTACCACGAGATGGCAAGTGAAAGGGCAAGGAAAACAGCAACAAGCAGACCTAAACAAGGGAGCAACCAACCTGTGAGGTAGGAGAATTCCTTCACAAACAATAGAAATGCTTACAAGGCACATGCTAAAAAGGATAAAGGGAAAGCAAAAGAAATGCAGCAGGTTGAATAAAGGGAGGAGTGGCCAGATCTGGTAAGCACTAGTGGCAGGACATTGGGGAATACAACAATAACTACAAAGAATGTATTTCAGGTATTACAAGATGGGAAAATGGAGGTAAATAGGCCACCTGATATGTGTGGTGGAATAATCATGCACCAATGACTTGGCTAATATGGAACATTAGGGGACTGAATAAGAGGCATAAGTAAAAGGAAATAAAGCAGTACATAATAGAAAAACACTAAAGTTGGCTGGCTTAGTTGAAACAAAGGTGAAAGAGGACAAAGCAGGGAGGGTGATCAGCATAATAGCCCCTAATTGGAATAAGATAACTAATTATGAATATGCTGTGAATGGAAGGGTTTGGATTATATGGGATGATCATACCTATACAATACAACCTATAGACAAACATGACCAATTCATCCACTGTTTGGTAACTGGGAAGCAAAATGGGATGTACTACTACCTAACAGTAGTGTATCGCCATAATGATGCAGATCAAAGAAGGAACCTATGAGAACACCTTAAAAGAATATCTCAGAATACTATATGACCTTGACTAATTGGGGGTGATTTCAATGCTATCTTATATGTTCAAGATAGGCTCTCAAAAGTACCTGTGAAAAGTGCAAACATAAAGGAATTTGGGAAATGCTCTCATGACATTGGAGTTACAAAATTGCCATGGAAAGGGGACTATTTCACATGGACTAACATGCAGCAAGGTGAAGATAGGGTATGAAGTTGGATTGATAGGGTGTTTGGTAATGATATATGGATGATGAATTATAATCACTTGAGTACAGTGTATGGGGAGCCTTATATTTCATATCATAATCTCATGTCTATCAATATAAGGCAACCACTGAATTTTACCAAGAGCCCTTTCAAATTCTTTAATGTATGGGCTACTCATCCCGATTTTCCAATGATAATAAGAGAAGAGTGGAGCAGTAACAAAGGAACAGAAGAGATGAGAAGTATATGGGCCAAGCTCAAGAGAATGAAAAATAAATTTAGACAACTAAATGAAGCTGAATTCAAAAGAGTAACTCAGAAGATAGATGAAGCTAGGCAAACCATTCAGCATATACAAAGATAGATACAAAATAGCTATAATGACATGCTGCAAGATCAAGAAAGAGAATGGTTGCAAAAGTTGGAGACATGGTTAATGGTATAAGAGAAGATATTGCAACAAAAGTCAAGAGCAAACTGGATCAAACTGGGGGATGGCAATAATAAATTCTTCACTGCAATAATAAAGGAGAGACAACAGAGGAAACAACTTGTTGAGATACAAACATTGTCAGGAAATATCATAACAGATCGTGAGGCTATAAAAGGGGAGATAATATCCTTTTACAAATGTTTAATGGATACCAGTGCACACATACTCCTAGTTGTAGACAAGATGGTGATGAGGAAAGGACCCACCCTAACAATGCAACAACAATAAAAACTTATAGTTGAAGTGTCTTGCTAAGAGATAGATGAAGCTTTTAAAGGGAAAGGAAGCGATAAAGCACTAGGTATAGATGAGTACAATGCTGGATTTTTTAAGAAAGCCTGGCCATTGATCAAAGTTGAAATGTATGTTGTAGTGAAAGAATATTTCCACACAGGGGTGATGTTTCCAGCAATCAGCTTTACTACTATCACTTTGCTTCCAAAGATCCCTAAACCAGTGACTATTAGAGATTTTAGACCTATAGCTTGCTGCACTGTACTATACAAGCTCATTTCCAAAGTCATAGCTGGTAGATTACAAAAGATCATGCCATATACCACTTCTGAAGCTCAAGCATGATTTATACCAGGTAGGAAGATAACTTGCTCATGAACATGTGAAGGTCTATAGCAGGAAGCATATTTCTCCCATATGTATGATGAAAGTTGACATGATGAAAGCATATGACTTAGTTGAGTGGTTGTATCTGAAGCAACTACTAGAGTACCTATGTTTTCCCACAAAATTCATCAATTGGGTGACAACTTGTGTAGTGAGTTATTCAATCATGATAAATAGGGAATTAACAAAGCCTTTCGACGCTGCCAAAGAACTCAGACATGGTGATCCCATATCACCATTCCTATTTGCAATTGCAACGGAATACCTAATTAGGCTTCTCAGAGGATTGAAACATAGAAAAGAATACAGGTGTCATCCTAAATATCGTAAGCTTGATATAACTCACCTCAACTTTGCAGATGATCATCTATTGTTTGCTATTGCAACTCTATCACCACTTTACATGCTTGCTTCATGCAGTTCTCTACTGCATCTGGACTGCTTGCTCATACTAACAAGAGTGCAATTTATTTTGGAGGAGTTGCTTAGGATACTAAACAGGAAATCCTACAGAAGACTGGCTACTCACTAGGGGAGTTACCTTTCAAATATTTAGGCATTCCCCTAGATACAAAGAAGCTAACAACTATGCAATGGCAACCGCTGATAGACAAAATAGTTGCAAGGATTACCTCGTGGACAACGAGAAAGTTATCTTATGCTGGTAGGATATAGTTAGTCCAAACAGTCATTTTTGGGATACAATCTATTGGTCTCAAATATTTTATTCCATCTAAGGTGATGAGTATGAAAGAATCATATTGCATAAGCTATATTTGGCTGGTGCTAATACAATTACAAAGTGATCTTTAATAGCATGGGATAGAATGTGTTTGCCTAAGTCTGCTGGAGGAAATAATCTACTGAATATCAGAATATAGAATAGAGCTACTATCAGTAAAATCTATTGAGATTTGGCAAAGAAAAAATACAGAATGTGGGTAAAAGCATAATGGAGATGGACATACCTCAACATGCCAGTTTGATGGTGAGGAAGATCATAGAGGTAAGAGAGATAATGCAGCAACTGCTTACAGCTTATCTCAATCAGAGTAGTATCAAGTAGATATACCTAGGCATGCTGGGAAATCATAGCAAGGTGACTTGGAGAACTTTAATATTTCACAATGAAGCTAGACCTAAGGCAAGATTTGCAATGTGGATGCAATGTCATGGTAGATTAATGACGGTAGATAGGCTTGCAAATTGGGAAATACAAATAAGTACAAGGTATTGTTTATGCAATGGAGCAGATGAATCCCACACACATTTGTTTTGTGAATGCAGTTTTACCAAAACAGTATGGGGACGACTTATGCAATGGCTTCGAATCCAGGTGATTCCCAATCACGCCTATACACAGATGATGGCATGGATAACAACACAAGCTAAGGGAAAGTCATGTGTAGCTAGAGTAATGAAAATGGTATATGCAGAACATATCTCTGGAATATGAAGGGAGAGAAATAGTAGAATATTTGAAGAGATAAGCAGGACTACAAAGCAAGTAGAAAGAGAAGTGGCATGTGTTTGTAATGTTAGAGCTCAAGGAGGAATGAGGGTAAAATTGCAGTAGCTTATGTTATGAAAAATAATATAGTAACTAATCAGCCTCTTGTATAATATTCTTATGTACTGCTCATAGTATAGGATAGACTTAGACTATATGTAAAGAGTAAATGAGTCGAGGATGACTCTACTGTTTTGTAATGACTCTTTGGTGATTAATGAAAATATAATTAACAAAAAAAAAAAGACTTGCACAGGCGAATCTTAATACCCGATAATTATGAACTAGTACCATACAAGGTACCATATGACCACGGTAGTATAATATATATAGTATATATGAAATATTTATAAAAATAAATAGAATTTTAAGTAATTTGTGATAATTTTTAAATTATGCGTGTAATTGATTAATTACCGGGTAACAAAATATTATCCAGTTAACTAATAAGTGGATAAAAATTTACCATCCCACCCTCACCCCACGTGGCAAGAAGCCATGAAATTGGAAGTGACTAAGTAGCCACTTTTGCCAAATGGCTAAATTATGAAAATGGCTAAGATTTAAATATTATAAAACAAGACTTATGATCATTATTTTGAAGACTATCTTTAAAGCCTGAAGAACAAAAACACTGCTTTGGCTTTCTGAAATTCTAGATTCCATTCATTCATTTTAAAAGGCTTAGAACGCTGCTTCTGACCTTGAAAACAAAGTGCCATTTCTTGCCAAATTAGCTTGAAATCAAAAACTTGGAAAACAGAAAACATTTTCGTCCAAACAATTCAACTACTTAGCTAAAGAACGTCGACTGAAATTTCAAAAGAAGCCACCACAAATTTGGTTTCAAAATTTCAAAGAAATCAGGCAGAATTTTGTTCTAACATATTTCACATAAGCAGAAACTTCATTCCGTTCAATTAATTTCATGAACATGTATGTTATGGCCCTCCCTTTTTTCTTTTGGCATGGTACAAATTATACTGAAAAAACGAGAAAACACATTGTTTTCGTAGATTACTCTATTCATAAAATTATTAGAGGTGTCTGTATTCTTAATTCCCCATGAAAATTATTATATTTTCTGTTCATGGGTCTCAAAATAATACGTAATTGAAAAAGATTATCCAGAAGAAATATTGAGATTATTACATAATTTTTCATTCATTTCACTCATGTGCATTGACCATGACCAGATGACGTTATATACGCGTATAAATGTAAATATATGTATATGGGATATGGAAAAATATTACATTCTTGTATACGCAACGCCACCTGATCAGCTGGTATATATTGATGATATTGCCTACAGTGGCCGGGACGATATGATGGGATGCGCAGTGGCTTGATGATATTATGTACACTCATATCTATGCATTGCACGACATTTATACGCGTGTGCATGATATCATAAATGTTTCAGAATTTATAAAGTTATTCAGATTTAAAGATGTGTTTATGTATTCCATGTTTCATCTATGTCTTTTACGTACTAATTTTTATGCCTTACATACTCGATATATTTTTTGAAATGACACCTTATTTCACGGGGCCTGCATTTAATACCCGCAGGTGCTGGTAAGCAAGCTGACGGTCTCCCTTCTTAGGATCATTGATTAGCGAGAGTTAGCGTGCTCCATTTGATTCGAGCTGGTTTTGATTTTGGTACGATAAAATTGTGTGTGTATATATATATATATATATATAGGTATGACGTGGTTCAGTCCCGTCTTTGTACAATTATGTTTCTGTTAGAGGTATGTGGACATTATGTCTGGTTAGGTTGTATGTGGCTTTGTCGGCTTTCAGTTTTTGATGAACAGTTGTCTATAGCAGCTTTGTAACGACCTGCTCGTTCGTGCTAAGAGTTATAGCCCCATTTTTGCAATTTCTGCTTCTTTAAGTGTTGATCAGTTGTGTTGAGTTATATCAAGTTGGTAGGTTTGGATTCGGAGTAGTTTTGGAGTGAAATAATTATTTGTTCTCTTAGTTAGAAAGCTAAGATAAAAAAAAGTTAACCGCGAGTTGACTTATGAGTAAATGAATTCGGATTTGGGTTTTTATGATTTGACTAGCTTTGTTGGGTGATTTTAGACTTAGTAGTGTGTCCAAAATATAATTTAGAGGTCCGTGGTAGAATTAAGCTTGAATTAGCGAAAGTTGAAAGTTTAGAAATTCTTAGGCTTGAATTCGAGGTTGATTTGGTGTTGTTTTGGGTGTTTGACTAAGTTGATGTAGTGATATATGACTTGTTAAAATTATTAGTTGAGGTCTCAATGGCCTCGGGTGAGTTTCAGATAGGTTTGGGTTGTGTTGCCCTCGTTCTTATTATGTTTCGACGTCGTTTTTTCAAGCATAAATGATATCATATTGAACAAATGAGCTTTGATTTTGTTTTTGATTGAATCATTAGTTCTGTATCATAATTACGGACTGATAGCAAAAAGAACCGTCGAATTTGGATATTGCATGAGGATTTTATGGTCATTTTACTAAGAATTAGGTTGCCAAATTTTTCAATTTAATTACGAAATTGCCACTAGCAACGTATTTAAAAATCTACATTATTTGCAAATATTAAAACCTATATATCCCATCCATTATAAGGTCAAATTGAGTGATTCAAAAGACTAACTTGATTGAAATTTCACAAGGAATCCATTGGAGTCATAAAATATAAGTTTAGGGATTGTTTGACATGGGAAATGAGGTAGAATAGCTGGCATAAAAATATGAAAAACTAGTGTTTGTTCTTTCCGTCATATTTTGAGTTGGGGAGCTCAGATTTGGGCGATTTTGGAGGCTAATTTAATCATATGGATTGGAGTTAGTATTATCTACCCGGTTTTAATTATATTTCATGAATTCATCTTCGTTTTTAGAATTTGATCGATGATTTCAAAGTGAAATTGAGGGAGTTAGGGTTTGAGTTTTTGAGAGTTTTAAGTGAGGGTTTGAGAGTCCAAACAGAGTCCGATTTTGACAAATTTTATATGGTTAGACTCAAGAAAGTAAGGGTTATTATTCTGCCACTTTTTACTGATCTGAGACGTGGGCCTAGGGGCCGGGTTTTGGCTTTTTTCAGATTTTTGGCCAGTTTATGTTATTTTTATTGTGTAATTTGATTCTTTAGACTATGTTGATGTAGTGTTCTGATTATGGTTTGATTCAAATCTTTTGGAGAATGAGTCAAGGGATGAGGACATCCCGAAGTAGAATTTTACGTTGTTGAGGTAAGTAGCCGTTTTAACTCTGGCTTTGAGGGAATAAAACCGGAGAAATTGATATTATGTGATTATTTGGTGGTGATACCCATGCTAGGTGACGGGCGTGTGGGTGTGCACTACGAGAGATTGAGACTTGGTCCGTCCCGTGAGTCCTAATGGCTATTATTTGTGGTTATGTGTTTACTTGTTGTTGAACTTGTTTGCCTTCATATTAGAGATCATGTTTAGGTTTTATTCATGCTTACATTATTTGTACTCAGTCATAAATATTATTGTACATATTTAGCTCCGCATATATTATTTGATAATATGTTGTGATACTTGATGTGGGTTGTGTCCTCTTACATGTTGATGATGGTGAGGCTAGTGAGGTATATGATTGAGTGAGGCCGAGGGCCTGGTCTTGAGGATATTAATACCATAGCGCGTGAGTTGTCCTCATAGCACATGAGTTGACCGTGCAAGTCCAAGTATTGATACCATAGCGCGTGAGTTATCCGCGTAGCATGTGAATTGACCGTGCGGATTCAGATATTGATATGATGGCACATGAGTTGTCCGTGCTTAGTGCTTGGGCTTTGGGAGCCCCCTTTGGAGTCTGTACACACCCCTAGTGAGCGCAGAGTGTTGAGTGATGGGTGCGAGTGTTGCGTGATAGAGTGACATTGTTGTGAGGTTGAATTTATTTTTGCTATCTCTGCATTTATCTGTTAAATTTTTTTATGGCATTTACTGAGTTATGGAATTTACCTGTTTATTCCTGTTATTTTTTTAAAATTGTGAAAAATAAATAATTGGACTATTTTGCTCAGCTCGTCACTACTGCTCAGTTCATTAGTTATTTCTATTACTACTGAGGTGGTTGTACTCATACTACACCCTGTACTTTATGTACAGATCCATGCGAGTCCATTGAATTCAGGTCGACTATCTGTAGAGATTGCAAGGTAGCTGCCAGCATCCACAGGACCTCGTTACTCATTTTATCATTTCTTCTTTGGACAGTGAGATAGTTTATATATCGCAGTTTATAGTTTTAGACGCTTGTGACTTAGTGACACCCCGATGTTTGGGACCCATTTCCGTATTTTATGTTATTTATATTTAGTGTTGGTTTAGTTTATCAGGAATTAAATTATTAGAAATATTTTATTAAATTTTTATAATTAAATTAGTAGTAATATTTTTAGAATAGGCTTGCCTTGTAACACTATAGGCGCTATCACGACCATGGTTAGATTTTTGATCGTGACAAGTTGGTATCAGAGCCTAGGTTACATAGGTCTCATAAGTCATGTGCGGGTTTAGTGGAGTCTTGCGGATCGGTACAGAGACGTCTGTACTTATCTTGGAGAGGCTACATAACCTTTAGGAAAACTTCACCTTCTTGAATTTTTATCGTGCGATATTGATTTTACCTGAAATCTTTGACTTCCTTCCACGTATTTGTATGTGCACACGCGTTTGGTATCAGTAGTGCATCGACAGATTGTGATTCTCTGATGAGGTACAAGATATGATTTCCGTGTGTTGATATTGGCCCATTTTGGAGAACTTGAGGCCGGGTTTTAACTATAGATTGAGCACTGAGGTGTTGACTATGTGATCTCGTGCTTGTGGACTTATATGTCCGATAGTGTCCCTATTGGTAAAAATGGTGGTTGGATGGATACATAATGAGTATGATGTGACCGCGAGATGAGTTCATATGATTTAAATGTGGCGAAAAGGTATTAGTGAAGGTTTCACCTATTTAAGACTCTAGGTATGTTTCTAGACTCGTTCAAGGAAGAACGTTTGTTTAAGAGGGGGAGGATGTAACGACCCGCCTGTTCGTGCTGAGAGTTATAGCCCCAATTTTGCAATTTCTGCTTCTTTAAGTGTTGTTTAGCTGTATTTAATTATATCAAGTTGGTAGGTTTGGGTTCGGAATAGTTTTGGAGTGAAATGATCACTTGTTCTCTTAGTTAGAAAGCTAAGATAAAAAAAGTCAACCGGAAGTTAACTTATGAGTAAATGAATTTGGATTTGGATTTTTATGATTCAATTAGCTTCGTTGGGTGATATTAGACTTAGGAGTGTGTCCAGAATATAATTTCGAGGTCCGTGGTAGAAATAAGCTTAAATTGGCGAAAGTTGGATGTTTTGAAATTCTTAGGCTGGAATCCGAGGTTGATTTGGTGTTGTTTTGGGTGTTCGACTAAGTTTGGGTATTGATATATGACTTGTTAAAATTATTGGTTGAGGTCTTGATGGCCTCGGGTAAGTTTTGGATAGGTTTTGATTGTGTTGCACTCGTTCTTCTTATATTTTGACGTCGTTTCTTCAAGCATAAATGATATCATATTGAACAAATGAGCTTCAGTTTCGTTTTTGATTGAAGTATTAGATCTGGATCATAATTACGGACCAGTATAAAAAATAATCATCGATTTAGACATCGTACGAGGATTTTATGGTCATTTTACTAAGAATTAGGTTGCCAAATTTTTCAGTTTAATTACGAAATTGACGCTAGCAATATATTTAAAAATCTGCACTATTTGCAAATATTAAAACCTATATATCTCATTTATTATAAGGTCAAATTGAGTGATTCAAAAGCCTAACTTGATTGAAATTTCACAAGGAATCCATTGGAGTCACAAAATATGAGTTTCGAGATTGTTTGGCATGAGAAACGAGGCAGAATAGCTGGCAGAAAAATATATAAAATTAGGGTTTGTTCTTTCCGTCATATTTTGAGTTGGGGAGCTTGGATTTGGGCGATTTTGGAGGCGATTTTCATCATATGAATTGGAGTTAGTGTTCTCTACTTGGTTTTGATTATATTTTATGAATTCATCTTTGTTTTTGAAATTTGATTGATGATTTCAAAGTGAAATCGAGGGAGTTAGTTAGAGAGTTTTAAGTGAGGATTTGAGAGATCAAACAGAGTCCGATTTTGACAAAATTTATATGGTTAGACTCAGGAGAGGACGAGGATTATTATTGGACCATTTTTTTACTGATTCTGAGATGTGGGCCCCGAGTCAAGTTTTGGCCGATTTTGGATTTTTGGCATGTTTTTATTGTGTAATTCAATTCTTTAGACTATGTTGATAGTAGTATTCTGATTATGGTTTGATTCGAAGCTTTTGGAGACCGAGTCGAGGGACGAGGTCAACCCAGAGTAGGATTTTATGTTATTGAGGTAAGTAACAGTTTTAACTCTGGCTTTGAGGGTATAAAATCGGGGAAATTGATATCATGTAATTGTTTGGTGGTGATATCCATGCTAGGTGAAGGGCGTGTGGGTATGCACCACGAGGGATTGAGACTTGGTCCGTCCTGTGAGGCCTAATGGCTATTATCTGTGGTTATGTGTTTACTTGTTGTTGAACTTGTTTGGCTTCATGTTAGAGATCCTGTTTAGGTTTTATTCATGCTCACATTATTTGTACTCAGTCATTAAAATTATTGTACATATTTTCCTCCGCATCTATTAATTGATAATATTTTATGATACTTGATGTAGGTTGTGTCCCATTATTTGTCGATGATGGTAAGGCTAGTGAGGTACGTGATTGAATGAGGCCAAGGGCTTGGTTGTGAGGATATTAATACCATAGCGCGTGAGTTGTCTACGTAGCATGTGAGTTGACTGTGCGAGTCCAGGTATTGATACCATAGCATGAGAGTTTTTCGCGTAGCATGTAAGTTGATCGTACGAATCTAGGTATTGATATGATGGCACGTGAGTTGTTCGTGCTTAGCGCTTGGACTTTGGGAGCCCCTCCGGAGACTTTACACACCCTAGTGAGCGCAGATTGTTGAGTGTATTGAGTGTTGAGTGTTGAGTTATGAGTGCGAGTACCGAGTGATGGAGTGATATTATTGTGAGGTTGCATTTAATTTTGTTGTTGCTGCATTCTGTTAAATGTTTTTGTGGAATTTACTGAGTTCTGAAATTTACCTGTTTATTCCTGTTATTTTTTTAAAATTGTGAAAAAGAAATAATTGGACTATTTTGCTCAGCTCGTCACTACTGCTCAATTCCTTAGTTATTTATATTACTACTGAGGTGGTGTCACACCTCCCTTTTTACTACCCCCACTTAAGCATATAAATACGCTCGTAGGGTATACCCCGACGCTCAAATATCCGAAACGGATAAAATAACGTAAGGGAAGGAGTTTTTCCAATTAAAGGACAATCGGTTCGGGATTTTATTGAGATTAATCAGAGTCGCCACTTGGGAATGATAATGGTGTCCCAAGTCACCGGTTAATCCCGAATCCGAGGAATTTTGACTCTTAAAAATGTCTGCGAAGCAAAGATCCGGATAAGGAACTCGTTAACCCGGGAGAAGGTGTTAGGCATTCCCGGGTTCCGTGGTTTTAGCACGGTCGCTCAATTGTCGTTCTCGACTCTTGTTTGACTCAATTATAGATTTTAAACAACATATAATGCTTTTACATAAATATTATTTTAAAGAATTTGCGGCATCGCGAAAACACGCCTCGAGTCATACCGCAACCAGTACGCCTATGACTTTCGGTGTATTTTGGCTTTGCCGAGATTTGGATTTGAGTCGCACCAAGTGCACATTCGTTCAATGGAAAGTACATTAACATCATGCCCTAAATAACGTCTATCGGCTTTTAACTTTTGGGAGAGGCTATGGAATTCGCTATTAGCCTCTCCGGTTCTACTATGTTATCTTATTACTAAATGGGGGCCCCGGTGTTTGTTATTCGGGCGAGGCTCGTCCCAATTTTTATTAAAGGATTCAATACTAGTATTTGGCTACGTTTTCTACATTTGTTTTTTCCTTAATTCGATTTCTAATATTAAACATTCTGGGCCCGTAATTTTGTTATTCAATGGGGCCTGGATTTCCAGAATAAGGCTTTATTACATTAAAAACAGGTCCAGGTTCTTAAAGAACCAGACCTGATTTGGGCATTCTATCGCCAGCCCAGTAACCAAATGCACATTGTTCCAGGCCCATATTACTTGTCAGGCCCAAATCGGATGAAATAATAATAAAGGAAACAAAAATAATGAACTCAAAGTAATCAGACATAGAGAAACAAAATTAAACTACTCTTTTATTAATCAAAAGGTAAAATAGCTGTACAAGAATATCAATGCTAACTCTAAATTATATCTAAAGTACATGAAAGCTTAATAAACTGACTATCTCTGATTTTGACCTTTACTAATGAATTTACACGGTCATTTTTAGTTGTTTACTAGTTGAAAGATTATGAAGCTAACTGCATGTAAAAATATGAAAATTATTTAAAGATAAGATGAGTGATTTATGACTATATTGTTAACCTACTGATTTCAATACGAATTAAGCTAATTTGATAATCTCTAAGCTAGTCTCATCCTAATTGTTACTCCATCTACTCACTTCCAACTTTAAACTCGCTTAACTCTGGATAATTGACCTCGAATCATGCTAATTACACGAGCAAGATTCATAATTCTGATTACTTGATTATAATAACCTGAGTGTCTACATTTAAATGATTCAATGCTTAAACATAACTACACCACTAATTCTATTATGACTTAGCTCTTCACGGCATTGTTAATCCAGTTATACTCGACTTGAACTGGCATTTTTCTTCTTAAAAATTAACTTACTTATGCTAAGTGCGGATCTACACCATATGAATAACTACGTGATTATGGCTTCTGAGGCTACTGTGAAGAACAGTTAACGATTTAAACCGTGATTAGCTAACTTATATTTTAAAGTTTTTACCTAATTAAACTAAGTGATACGCTACTGCTACTACTATTATACTACTGCTATTACAATGTTTCAAATCTGTTTCTTATACTACTATCTACTACAACATCAGTATTATAATTCTAATCTAATAACAATAATGAACTACATAATGCTTGGCAATTTTAAAAATTAAAACTAAAATCTTCGTGTTATTTCACCCAAATCACAGTACAGCTTTGTTTGAATCAGTAGTGTACCTGAATCAGCAAAAGAAATCAATGAGTTCTAAGGGAAAGTAGGAAGCAGGCACAGCAATAGACTCAGCAGGTAAATGCAATAGTGTTGAGTTGAATTCCAAATGAGCAAAAATAACACAGCTATCAGCAACAAGCAAATCCAGCAACACAAACACAGAAGAAAACCAGACAGGTAATCGAGCAGAAAATTTCCAGAAAACTATTGCTAGATTACTATGTTCTTCTCTGAATTTTTCTTCTCAAAATCTCAACCTCAATGAATTTCAGACTCTCCAAATTTTCGAACCCCCAAAATTTCGAACCCCTTTCAGCCCCTTTTTAGGATGTATTTATAGCTAACTAAGGGCTGAAACTTGGGGAGAAAGTTATGGGTTAATCCCAACTTTCCCCCTCTAAAATTTGTGAAATGTTCACTTAAACCCCTAATTCAGTTACCAGAAACCCTTCCAGCATGTGCTGGAAGGTTTCAAAGATTCCTTTTAAGGGGTTTTTACTAATTTAGCCCTAAGGGATGAAGATTTTTACAGATTTCCCATTTTAGGGAGACCATTATACCCTTAAATCTCTGCAAAATTGCAGAAATCAGGGGTACAGATGACTCCCTTACCCTCTTATGTTTCAAGCTATTTACCAAAATACTATTTTGAATTCCAGTTATGCCCTCAAGGCCACTGCTGATTTACTAGACCTGCCTAGGTCAAGTTTCAGCTTCTTTTGGACTTATTTAACTAACAGCCAGCCCTTGCATTGTTATTTAAGGGCTGGCCAGATCTAACATTAAAACTATTTCAATTCTAGCCTCTTTTACTCAGTTCCAGTTAGTTAGGACCAATTTTATTTCAATTTTAAAACTAATTGCAGGACTAGCCTGCTTTATTATCTCTTTAAAAAGCTAACGAGTCTCAAGTTGAGACTTGGATAATCACTGAACAATTAGGCCCCAAAACATTTGCAGATTTGGCCCTTTTATTGTTCAGGGCTCAATATAGAGCCTGGGTAAGTCTGGATTTGCAGTCTTAGCCACTTTGCACAACCAGCCCCTTTTAAAGGTGGACTGTGTGTTAGGGCCTTATTGAATTGGTCAACCTTTTGCAAAGTTAACCACTCTTAGGCCAATTATTTCTTAATAACCTATTTTTATGATTTTCAGGTCAATTAAACTAATGGCCAGTCTCAAGTTGAGACTTAGCCTGGGTAATTAAACCCATTTGTTGAACTGTTGGGCCCAGAACCTTTGCAGGTTTGGCCATTTAATGTCCAGGGCTCAAAAGAGAGCCTGGGCAAGTCTGCATTTGCAGGCTTGACCATTTTGCACAACCATCCCCTTTTTAAGGTGGGCTGTGTGTTTGGACCTTATATAGTTGGTCAACTTTTGCAAAGTTGACCAGTCTTAGGTCAATTATTAAACTTATAGCCTATTTTTGTTCATTTTCAGTTTCAACCTATTTAAAAACTAGCCATTTTCATGGAACCTAATGCTAACAGCTATAACCAATTCACCTAGGGTTCAAACAGTGTTAAACAAACACTTACACTCAACCAGAACCAATAAAACTAAATCAATTTCAACATGATTTGCATATTAGGACACATAAGATCAGACAAAAATGTAATAATCAACCAAAACTCAGAGAAGGCAATTGATATGGTTGAATTTCAGTTAATTAATTCACATTATCCAACTTTATGAGACAAAGTATGAACTCATGTTAATTAAGACCTAATTACTACCAGTTCAAGTCATTATGAAAGTTTGAACAACTCAGAATTCACCAAGGTTCATGACATAGGCAGACAGAAGCATAGGCTAACACAAACAGTCAGAGAAGGGTTTGAACATGGCCCACAGAAACTATGGATCTATATTATCAGTCAAACCAAGCCATTTTTCACACAAGTCATGACAAACAGGATGAAGCATGTAGAACATGAGGACATGGAGAATATAATGCAAGAAGGGCCCTGAATCTACCATGCCACAGAACAGGAGAAAGATATTTGAAATGCACGTGAAGAACAGTCCTGAAATCTATCATGCTAAATAACAGAAAGATAAGCAATCACTGAAAAATGCAAATAAAAGAACACGAAAAATGTTATTAGAGCAAGAACCCTCGAGTGAATATGAGAATCAAATTGCTAAGCCTAGAATCAGAACTAAATCATGCAGAGAGGAGAAAAACAATAAAGACATTGAGAGCTAAGAGAAGAAGCCCTAATCGGGGGTCAAAAACTAAGCTAATCATGAAAAGAAATAAAAGAGAAACACAGTCAGACTATGGGAAACTTAACATACTAAGAATCAAAGTACACAGAAGACAAAGAGAAAAGTGAATCAAAAACAGGTATTTTAACTCAGAGAAACGGAACATGATCAGAACAACAAAACAAGAACGAACATGGGAATAAACAAGATAAAGAACACTAGTATTAACATGCTCAGAAGCACAAGTTAAAAGATAAGAGAAGACATGCTAATAGTCAAGGATATGCAGGGCATATTGAATCAAAAAGAGATAAACAAGAGAAAAGAAACAAAAGATCAAAGAAAACAAAAATCACAGAAGACAAAACAAAAACATGCATGAAAACATAGAGAAGTCCTAATAAGCTATAGAAAACGGAAAAGAAAGGGGGGGGGGGGGAACTTAGCTCGCAGGGCCGGTCCCCTGAGCTTCCTTATTTCACTTCTTCTCTTTTTTCTTTTTCTTTTCATTTTCCAGTCTTAGTCTTCAGGCTCTTCTTTATTATCTCTTTTTTTTTCTTTTTCCTCATTTTTTCTTTCTGTTTTCTGTTGTTTGACTTCAAGGTGAAGCCTTTTGGAGTTTTGAGTTTGTGGGGGGTATTTGTGGAGGTAAAAGACAAGGTCTTTGGGTGGTTTGAGTTTGGGGGTCGCCGGAGTTAGGTTTCCGGCGACCTTCTTTTGGATATTCGAGACGCTCCAGTGAGATTCGAAGGGTGAGGGTGGTATGGTTGAATAGATCAGAGGAAGGGGAAGCGATTGGCATTGGTTTGAGGGTGGTTCTCGTTGTTTGGGTGGTCACCGGCGAAGATCCGGTGATCGGCGTTTCAGGAGAAAGGGTTTGTTTTAGGGTTTCTCTGGAGTTTGGTGGGGTGAAGAAGAAAGAGAAGAAGAGAATAGGGGAGGAGAAGGGTTGGGAGTGGCCGGCGACCACCGTGGAAGGTGGCGGCCGCCAAGGCCGGCTAGGGTTTCATGGAGAAGAAGATGAAGGAGAAGAGAGAAAAGAGGGCGGCTAGGTTTAGGGGGTGTATCGAAAATGGCCAAAATATTCAAACCAAAGCCTTTTATGGGCCGGTCGTCTGAGATAATCTGAGTCGTTGGTTTGCTGGAGATCAACGGCTCTGGCTAACGTTACTAAACCGGTGTCGTTTCATTACCAATGAGGCCAAAAATCTTTGACCATCATATCAGCCTGGACGGACGGCTCAGATTAATCCCTGAATTTCAATTACTTAAATAAAACCGTCTCTTTTCCTCAGCCGTTAGATCCAACCTGATGAACGGCTGAGATCGTTTGCTTCTTAATGGGTCAGGCCTCACCTTTGGGCTAAGGGACTGGGCCGGCCATTTGAATCAAATTTGGCCCAGTCTTATTATATCACCTATTTTTGTATTTTTCTGCTTTTATTATTTTATGTATTTTCTTTTATACCTTTTTTTTCTTTTTTTTCTTTTATGGAAAATCATAAAACCTAAATTCCTACTTACTCTAATTATTTAGTATTTTTTTTGGCAATTTTCTACTATTTTTCCTTAATTCTAACTATTTTTGTGATTTTTCTTAAAACCTAACTAATTAAAAAAAGTAATTACCTAGCCTAATTTTTTTGATTTTTTTCTAATTTCTACTTATGTAAATACACAAAGTATAGCTAATTTCAAACAAAGCAAGTAATTGCACTCAAAAACATATTTATTTTAATTTTTGGAATTATTTGACCAGTACAAAAATCATGTGCTCACAGCTGCCCCTCTTTGCTCGGGAACACGAAGAGTTTCGGTGCAAAGACAAGTGAGCAGTAATGAGAGATTTTTGCACATCGGCACATTCCGTGAAAGCATTTTTGAAAACCTTTTGACCGCACCCTGCTTTAGAGGTTGCCTACATATCCTAGGCTAAACAGGAATCAGGTCAGTGTAGTTCGGGAAGGTCTGGCAGTTTTAAAAACTACCAGACTCACTGTTGCATTGACACTGTTGAGACTTGCTGACTTACTCCTTATTACACCGGGGGGAGAAATGTAAAATGAAGAAGCTATTCTAAGCTATGATCCTACAATTACAATTGTTCCTAATCTAGCTTTTGCTCTTCTTCCCTTTCCGGTGATGCAGACTCTCTTTCTTTTTGTTGATTTTCTTTGATGTTGACTCTCTTTTTTGTTGATTTTCTTGTTTTCCCCTTTTTTGATTTTCAATGGTATCTCTTGACCTCGAGCTGAACCTGCTCAAAACAAAATAACAAACTACTTTTTTTTCTCTTTCTGCCCCAGTGTGGGCTTTTAGCTATATAAACCATGATGTGCAGAAATGTATTCCCGTATTTGAAGGTGGGCACCTAACAGAAATTAAACGTGCAATGCGATGCAGAAAAGTATTCCCATATTCGAAGGTGGGCACCTAACAGAATTTAAACGTGCAATGCGATGCAGAAAAGTATTCCCGTATTTGAAGGTGGGCACCTAACAGAAATTAAACGTGCAATACGATGCAGAAATGTATTCCTGTATTTGAAGGTGGGCGCCTAACAGAAATTAAACGTGCAATGCGATGCGGAAAATATTCCCGTATTCGAAGGTGGGCACCTAACAGAATTTAAACGTGCAATGCGATACAGAAAATATTCCCGTATTTCGAAGGTGGGCACCTACCAGAAATTAAACGTGCAATGCGATGCAGAAAAATATTCCCGTATTCGAAGGTGGGCACCTAACGGAAATTAAACGTGCAATGCGATGCAGAAAAATATTCCCGTATTCGAAGGTGGGCACCTAACCGAAATTAAACGTGCAATGCGATGCAGAAAATATTCCCGTATTCGAAGGTGGGCACCTAACAGAAATTAAACGTGCAATGCGATGCAAAAAAAAATATTCCCGCAGCCTGAGGACTGGGGAGTGGATTTTAAAGGCTGCTACCTTCCTCTTTTTGGTATTTTCTTTTACCAAGTATCTCTTGCCCGTGAATTTCTCCACTTATTGGCGAACTTTTTTTTTTGTGTGTTTTCTATTTTCCACATTGGTCACATTCACTTTAAAGTGATTAGTGACAATTTGTTCTTGCATGAAACAGAACTTATTAGATATAAACTGCTGGCAACTGGCATCTGCCGTCCCTGCTTCTTATTGCTTTCTTCTTTTTGCTTTTCTCATGTTGTGTAGCTTTCAACTGCTTATCCCTTGCAGACTCTTTTTGTATTTTCTCATTTTTTCTATTTTTGTTTTGTTTTCTTTTCCTTTGGCCATATTTGCCAAGCTTCCTTATTTCCTTCCCAACTCTTCCTTCTTTCTGACCCAGTGTTATTTCAATTTTCGTTATCAGGAGCTGGTAGTTAGCTCTCAAAAGGTAAACAATGAAATGCAGAAAAATAAAAGAAAGGTGGGCACCTAACGGAAATTAAACGTGCAATGCGATGCGCAGAAAAATATTCCCGTATTTGAAGGTGGGCACCTAACGGAATTTAAACGTGCAATGCGATGCAGAAAAATATTTCCGTATTCGAAGGTGGGCACCTAACAGAATTTAAACGTGCAATGTGATGCAGAAAAGCATTCCCGTATTAGAAGGTGGGCGCCTAACAGAATTTAAACGTGCAATGCGAATGCAGAAATGTATTCCCGCAGCCTGAGGACTGGGGATTGGATTTCAAAAGATGTTACCTTCCTCTTTTTGGTATTTTCTTTTACCCATTATCTCTTGCATGTGAATTTCTCCATTTATTGGCGAACTTTCTCTTTTTGTGTTTTCTATTTTTCCACATTGGTCACATTCACTTTAAAGTGATGAGTGACAATTTGTTCCTGCATGAAACAAAATTTATTAGATATAAACTGCTGGCAACTGGCATCTGCCGTCCCTGCCTCTTATTGCTTTTCTCTTTTTGCTTTTTCTCCTGCTGTGTAACTTTTAGCTGCTTGTCTCTTGCAAACTCCTTTTTTTTTGTATCTTCTCACTTTTTCCATTTTTGTTTTGTTTTCTTTTCCTTTGGCCATGTTTGCCAAACTTCTTTATTTCCTTGCCAACTCTTCCTTTTTCTGACCCAGTGTTGTTTCAGCTTTCGTTATCAGGAGCTGGTAGTTAGCTTTCAAAGGTAAACAATGAATGCAGAAAAATGAAAGAAAGGTAAGGGCGTTTTGGAGAGATTATAGAACTTATCTGGGTATTTGCTGGCTGACTCCGCTGACCATGCCATGTATTTAAACTCTGACCCAGTTCGTTCCAATCATTATTCTGTCTCTGAATTGTTTCCCACCCAAACCGATACTATTTTTGTTGCTTTTCTTTTTTCTGGTAGTCCTCACGATCGCCCTACGGTGCCTCGAAAGGTTTTCGCCCATAAGACTCTCTCATTTATTCTCTCAACCTCATAATCGTCTCATAGTGCCGATTAAGGTTTTCACTGATGAGACTCTCTCATTTTATTTCTCTCAAACTCACAATCGCCTCACAGTGCCGGTTAAGGTTTTCACCAATGAGACTCTCTCATTTTTCATTTTTCTTTTTTCTTTTTTGTATTTTGTTTTCTGACCACAGGTGTTGCCCGATGTTTCGCTCCTCCTTCATTGCATTCGTTATCATTTCGGAATTGATCAGAAGGTCTTTCTTTGGACTTTAACGTGGCTTTTGGATGGGTTGAGAAAGAAAGGTATAAAGGCTCAAAATCTCACGAGGGTTCAAAGATATTTACAACTCTCGGAATTATTAACATAACTTCTGCCCCAGTTTCAATATGTGGGGAATTTTGAATTTTTCTTTATTGTGACTGAACCTCAGAGAGGCTGCCTACGTACCCTTTCGGGATCAAGTCAGACGTAGTTCATCCAACTTCATAAGTTAGATGGATTTCTTTTGACTTTTTCCCGATTTCTTTGTCTTTTTCTTCTTTTTTTTCATTCATCTTTTCGTTTTTTATTTTCATTTTTCTCTTTTTTTTTCATTTCATTTTTTCATTTTTTCATTTTTTTTTCATTTTGACAATTTCGATCTTATTGCGCTAAAGTGATTCCGAGAGAGGGATATGAAAGAATATATTCATTAAGGCTCAAAGGGGTTATCAATGGATAAAGTGTTTGGATAGAGAATAAAACGCCTTCGTCATTTCAATTCCAAAATCACAACAAAAATACAAAACACATAATTGAAAAGGAATCATACATAGTATCTTTTGACTGCATCTGAATTGATAGCAGTCTCTACACACTTTCCTTCAACATCTATTAAATACAATGCTCCATTGGACAACACCCGTGATACCACAAACGGTCCCCGCCAATTTGGCGCAAACTTGCCCTTCGCCTCGGCCCAATGCGGTAAGATACGCCTCAATACAAGCTGTCCGATTTCAAACTTTCGAGGCCGTACCTTCTTATTGTATGCTCTGGCCATTCTTCGGTGATACAACTGCCCATCGCAAACTGTAGCCAACCTCTTCTCATCGATCAAACTCAATTGTTCCAACCGGGCTTTTACCCATTCATCGTCATCTATCTCAGCTTCGGCTATGATCCGTAATAACGGTATTTCTACTTCTGCGGGTATAACAGCCTCCGTTCCATACATCAGTGTATAAGGTATGGTTCCGATAGAAGTACGCACTGTCGTGCGGTAACCCATGAGAGCAAAGGGTAGCTTTTCATGCCATTGCCTGGATCCCTCCACCATTTTTCGGAGAATCTTCTTGATATTCTTATTCGCCGCCTCTACTGCACCATTCGCCTTTGGCCTGTAAGGTGTGGAATTGCGGTGTGTGATCTTAAATCTTTCACAAACTTCCGCCATGAGATGACTGTTTAGATTGGCTCCATTATCCGTGATAATCACCTTGGGGATTCCAAATCGGCATATAATATTCTCATGCACAAAATTCACCACCGCTTTCTTCGTTCCTGCCTTGAATGTCTTAGCTTCAACCCACTTGGTGAAATAATCAATTGCAACCAGAATGAACCTATGCCCATTGGAAGCGGCTGGATCTATTGGGCCGATAACATCCATGCCCCAAGCAACAAAGGGCCAAGGTGCTGACATTGTATGCAACTCATAAGGCGGGGAGTGGATCAAATCCCCATGTACCTGACACTGGTGACATTTCTTTACATACCTGATACAATCACGCTCCATAGTGAGCCAGTAATACCCAGCTGTCAAAATCTTCTTTGCTAAAACATATCCGCTCATGTGGGGTCCACATACTCCGGCATGTTCTTCAATCATGATTTCATCTGCTTGTTGTGCATCCACACACCGCAATAAGCCTAGATCTGGTGTTCTTTTGTATATAACTCCTCCACTGAGGAAAAATCCATTAGCTAAACGCCTGATGGCTCTCTTCTAGTCTCCAGTGGCCTGCTCCGGGTATTTGCCAGCTTTCAGGTATTCCCTGATATCATGATACCACGGCTCTCCATCTGACTCTTCTTCCACAGCGAAGCAATAAGCATTTTGATCACGGACTTGGATCCGGAGCGGATCTATATATGTCTTGTCAGGATGATGCAACATAGAGGACAGTGTGGCCAAAGCATCTGCGATCTCATTGTGCATTCTTGGGATGTGTTTGAACTATATAGACTGGAATCTTTGAGACAACTCGTGCAAACAATACCGATATGGTATCAATTTCAAATCTCGTGTCTCCCATTCCCCTTGTATTTGACGTACCAAGAGATCCGAGTCGCCATGACCAAAATCTCTTGAATACCCATGTCAATTGCCATCCTTAATCCCAAGATGCACGCCTCATATTCGGCCATGTTGTTGGTACAGAAAAATCGAAGCTGAGCTGTGACGGGATAGTGTTGACCCGTACTTGAAATGAGTACCGCTCCGATACCAACACCTTTGCTGTTGACGGCCCCGTCGAAGTACATTTTCCATCCTGGTCTCTCATCTTGCTCCATCTCCTCGACAGTCATTGCCTCCTTTTCCGGAAAGTACGTCTTTAATGGTTCATACTCATCATCCACCGGATTCTCAGCCAAGTGGTCTGCAATAGCTTGTGCTTTCATTGCCGTACGAGTCACATAGATAATGTCAAATTCTGTGAGCAGAATCTGCCATTTGGCCAGTCTTCCCGTAGGCATAGGCTTCTGAAATATGTACTTCAGAGGATACAACCGTGATATCAAGTATGTGGTATATGCCGACAAATAATGCTTTAACTTCTGAGCTACCCAAATCAACGCACAACAAGTTCTTTCAAGTTGAGTATATTTCACCTCGTAGGATGTGAACTTCTTGCTGAGGTAATATATGGCTTGTTCTTTCTTGCCTGTCTCGTCATGCTGACCCAGTACACAACCAAAGGAGTTATCAAGCACCGTCGGATACAATATCAGAGGTCGCCCTGGTTCTGGAGGAACTAACACCGGAGGATTGGCCAAATATTCCTTGATCTTGTCAAAGGCTTCCTGACACTCGTCGGTCCATTTCACTGCTGCATCTTTTTTCAACAACTTGAAGATCGGCTCACACGTTGATGTCAATTGAGCAATGAATCGACTAATGTAATTCAACCTTCCTAGCAAACTCATGACCTCCTTCTTGTTCTTCGGCGGAGGTAGACTTTGAATAGACTTGATCTTTGATGGATCTAGTTCAATACCTCGCCGACTCACTATAAACCCCAATAATTTCCCTGAAGGTACTCCAAAGGCGCACTTCGCAGGATTGAGCTTTAAATTGTACCTCCGGAGTCTTTGGAAAACCTTTCTCAAATCTCTCACATGATCAGGTTGCTTTTTGAACTTTATGATGACATCGTCCACATACACTTCAATTTCTCGGTGCATCATATCGTGGAACATTGTGGTCATTTCCCTCATGTAAGTTGCCCCGGCATTCTTCAATCCAAACGGCATTACTCTGTAACAATACGTTCCCCAAGGTATAATGAAGGCAGTTTTCTCAGCGTCCTCTTCGTCCATCAGGATCTGGTGATAACCGGCATAACAGTCCATAAACGAACCGATTTCATGCTTGGCGCAATTGTCGATCAATATGTGGATGTTTGGCAATGGGAAGTCATCTTCAGACTGGCTTTGTTGAGGTCTCTGTAGTCCACACACACTCTGGTTTTTCTATCTTTCTTCGGAACCGGCACAACATTTGCCAGCCAGGTGGGGTACTTGGTAACTCTTATGACCTTTGCCTCAAACTGCTTGTTCACCTCTTCTTTTATCTTTACACTAATGTCCGTTTTAAATTTCCTCAACTTCTGCTTTACCGGCCGGCATTCAGAATAGATAGGCAACTTGTGTACCACCAAATCGGTGCTAAGTCCGGGCATGTCATCATAGGACCAGGCAAAAATGTCCTTAAACTCATGTAACAACCTTATCAATTCATCCCTGAGGGGTGCCTCCAAATGTACACTAATCTTTGTTTCCGAACATCGTCTTCGCTCCCCAAATTTACAGATTCTGTATCACTCAGATTCGGTTTGGGTTTTTCCTCATATTGTTTCATGTCCTTGCTTATTTCCTCCAGGACTTCCTCATCCTCACATTCTATCTCACTATCTTCCTCAATTTCTTGTATGGTAACGTGATTGTCAGAACTGGGTCTAGAATCCTTCACGCATGACATGGCATCAGAATCAACACATGCAGAACTGTACAAAAGGAAAAATAAAGAAAAATAAGGCAAAGTGGAGAAAAGGAAAACTGCATTTCATTGATAAAAAGAACGAACAAAGTTCGGGATACATTTTGATTTTCTTTTCATGAGTGGGATGGGAGAACTATAAAAATAACAATTTTTAGGAAAGCAACGATGAAATTTTGGAGCTAACTACCAAGACTCCTTCCTGATAGGGAAAATAGTAGCTTCCCAATTGTTCAACATGATTCCAGGTCCCACAAACTGCACATCCATTTTGCTTGTGCCTTCCCCCACTTCAACCATATTCACCTCCCAAAACATCTTCTCAAAACTCAGCACTTCTTCATCAGGTCGGGTCTCAATGCACTTTGTCGTAGCAGATGTCCGATATTTTGTACCAGGCTTGACGAAGGTGTCGGATAGTTTGGGTATAGGCTTAGGCAAGGTCCAGTTCTTTTTGGCTTTTGAGGCTCTCTGGATATCGGCGAAGGTGGGTTTAAACCCTAAACCGAAAGTACCTTTGTTTTCTGGAAGCTGAACCGGCTGAATAACCCCCTGCAATTCTTTGCCCAGTCCCTTCCCTGGTGCAAATCCATTTCTAAGCATCTCTTTGGCCACCATCACAGCAGTTGGCGCCATCATAGGGACTGGAAACTTTTCCCCTTCAGCAATTCTATTTACCACAATAGCATCCGTCACTTGGTAGACCCAAGGACCTCTATCTCCATCGGTATCATCAAACGGTGTCACCATATTGCAAGCATTTTTTTCCCCATGTACCACAATCTCCTGTTGCTCCCACTCGAATTTGACCATCTGATGTAAAGACGATGGTACTGCCTTGGCCGCGTGGATCCAGGGTCGGCCTAACAACAAATTATATGACACAGCAATGTCGAGCACCTGGAATTCCATAGTAAAATCAACAGGACCAATGGTAACCTCCAGAATGATGTCTCCCAATGTGTTTTTACCCCCACCATCAAATCCTCTCACGTTTATACTGTTCTTCCGGATTCTGTCCGGACTGATGTTCAGCTTTCCCAAAGTCAACAGTGGGCAAATGTTAGCACTTGATCCATTGTCTATCAACACTCTTGTCACTACCGATTCTTCACTCTTCACCGTAAGGTACAGCGCCTTATTGTGCTCGGTTCCCTCAACAGGCAATTCCTTATCCGAGAATGTGATCCTATTAGACTTGAAAATCTTGTTGGTAATATTTTCCAGGTGGCAAACTAAGATCTTTTCTGGAACATGAGCCTCGTTCAGTATCTTCATCAGAGCCTTCCTGTGTTCTTCTGAGTGTATTAGCAAAGATAGCAAAGAGATCTGGGCAGGGGTCTTCCTCAACTGCTCGACTACTGAGTAATCTTGTGACTTCATCTTCTTGAGGAATTCCTCCGCTTCCTCTTCCGACACTGGTTTCTTCAATTGGTTCTCTTTTACTGCTTTCATTTTTCTCCATTCTTCTGGAGCAAAGCATCTTCCAGACCGGGTGAGATCGTGGGTTTCATTAATTTCCCCAGACACCTCTTTTCCTTTATAAACCATTGCTACCTTGTTGTAATTCCAAGGTACAGTCTTTGTGCTCACCACCGGCATCTGCACCACCGGCTTTATAATTACTGGCTCCGTACTCACGCCTTTCACAGTCACAATCGGCTTTACGCCTGGCACTACCACTTTCAAACCTTCCACCACTACTGGCTTTCCTGTTGGTTCTTTAACAATCGTTTTTTCTTTCACGGCTTCCTTTTCTGCTTTGCCACTTGACTTTATCATCATCACAGACTGAGATGGTTTCTGATTGCTATCACCTTGCACCAATTCTATCATGTGTGTCTCATGGTGATTTGGCAGCGGATTCTGGGTGATGTTCGGAGCTTCTGGAGCCTGAACTTCAATTCTCCTATCGTCAATGAGATCCTGAATGGCATTCTTCAACTGCCAACATTTTTCGGTATCATGGCCTAATGTCCCCGAGCAATATTCACACCTAACAGAAGGATCAAGGTTTTTTGGGGGTGGGTTTGGAACTTTAGGTGCAACCTGGCTTAGCATCCCCAACTCTTTCAATCTATGATAAAGGCTGGTATATGATTCCCCCAGTGGGGTGAATGTTTTCCTTGCCTTGTTTCTCCACTCTGAGTCGGGCCTGGGCCTGTTTTGGTTTCTATAGGGTTTAGAGGTTGGGTATGTGTTCTGGGTGTGGTAAACATTGTGTGGAGTTTGGGCTCTCCACACATGTGGCGGTGGCGGTGGGTAGGCTTGGGCTTGTGGGTGGTGGTAGTGTGGGACTGTTGGTGGGTATGGTGGTGGAGGTGGGTTATATGGGGCTGATGTGTTGTACGAGTTTGGCGGGTAAGATGGTGGTGGTGGATTATATGGGGTTGATGGGTTTGGTGGGTGTTGGTGGTAGGGTCTTGGTGGGTGATGATGCGGGTTACGGCTCCATGGCCTGCTCTCTACAGTTGCTACCTCTTCCTTCTTCTTCTTTCCCATTGCTCCCCCGTTTCCGGTTTGTATTGCTTGATTGGTGGCCTTAATGGCCGAAAAACTCATGATTTTATTTGTTTTCAAACCTTCCTCCACAAAGCTTCCCATCTTCACGACTTCATTGAAACTCTTCCCAATCGCCGACGCTAAATGACCGTAGTATGTAGGCTCCAAAGCCTGTAGGAAACAATCCACCATCTCCCCTTCCTTCATGGGTGGATCTACTCTTGCGGCCTGCTCCCTCCATCTGAAACCGAATTCCCTAAAGCTTTCCCCTGGCTTCTTCTCCATTTTTGTAAGGGATAGTCTGTCAGGTATGATCTCTAAGTTGTACTGAAAGTGATTTGCAAAGGCTTGTGCAAGGTTATCCCAGACGAACCACCTTGTATGATCTTGTCGGGTATACCACTCTAAAACTGAACCACTCAGACTCTGGCTGAAGTACGCAATCAATAACTCATCTTTACCTCCTGCACCTCTCATTTTGCTACAGTATCCTCTGAGATGGGCCACCGGATCTCCGTGTCCGCTATACATATCGAATTTTGGCAACTTGAATCCCACGGGAAGCTGCACCTCGGGGAATAGACACAAGTCTTTGTAGGCCACACTCACCTGCCTCCTAGTCCTTGCATAGTACGAAAAGCATTCTCCAGACTTTTCACTTTTCTGGCCATCTCTTCTTGCCCGGCACTCTTGGCAATTCTTTCTTCACTTGTTTCTATCAACGGAGCATGAGACTCATGTTATCGGAAAGTTGGCTCTGAAGGGTAGTAGTGAGGATCATGTATATGAAACATCGGTTCACTGGAGGATATGTGTATGGCAGCGGGCGGAGGTGCCACATACATTGGAGCAACTTGGGGTATGTGAGGTGGTGCTTGTTTGACTGGAGGTGGTGGTACCTGGGAGGTGGAGGCATAATAGTGAGGGTAATCAGGGTGGTACCTGGGAGGTGGAGGCATAATAGTGAGGGTAATCAGGGTATGTGGAGGATGAGTTCATTGTAGGTGGTTCAGGATTGGGATTGGCTGGAGGGATATATGCGGGGTTGGCAGGGTAAGCTGGCAGGGGTTGACCTCTAGACCAGGCCTGGTACATCTCGACCATCTGCTGCCTCAGTTTGTACATTTCCTCCTTCATTCCTGCTACATCGACAATCTCCTCTTCATGAGCAGGATCCACGATAGTTGTCTCAATTTCCTGAGACACATCTTTCGTCATCTTTTTGTATCTTGTGTTGTATGGGTGGGTAGCCAGAATGCCAGTTGCCTAGAGAATCTGGACTCACAAGCATCAACACCCATTAGTTGTTAGCGCATGAATAAAAATGCAATGACTTTAAAAACAAACACATTTCCTCGAGTCGTCATGCATCATCCCGGCCGCTGCTCATTTTGACCAATCACTTTTCTCTTTTCCCCTCTTTTCTTTCCTTTTCTTTCTTTTTCTTTCTTTTTTTTTCTTCTTTTTCTTTTCTCTCTTTTTTTTCTTGCTTTTTCTTTCTCTCTCTTTTTTTTTCTCTCTTTTTCATAATTAAGTTCCTATTTATTTGCCTAGAGAATTTAAAAGAAATGACATAAAACAAAAGAATTGATAACAACAATTGATTTTCCATTGATAATTCAAAACATTGATTACAAGGTGATGTATAAAAGAAAAATATAAAAGATGATGCATGCCCTATGAGTACATTAATGCTCCTAGTGCCCGCGAGGCATCGTTCGGCCTTGCCGCGGGCCTATATGCTAATCCCCTTTGGAGCCTATCTAGGTCAGACATGACTTGTTGCACGAAGAACTTCACTGCTGATACAAAGGTTCCTTGAGACATTTCTTCACACAGTTGACTCTTCCGGGTGATGTATTGGGCAATGCGAACAATCTTCTCTCGGATGACCCCCTTTTCTTGCAATAACCGGCTTATTTGTTCAGTGCGAGCATCCAAGGTATGTTGGTTATCTTTTTGCACTTGTTGTAGCTCCAATTCTAATCTAGCCATAGTTGTATAACAATGCTCTCTCTCTTCTTCAAGATCCTTGATAATCATGTTACTTTTAACCGTGGCTGAAATTATTTTCTTTCTAAGCTGAGCTACCTCAAAATCGTGCTTGTCTTGTAATTGCCGAACCAACTTAGCTCTTTCCTCAGCGTCGCTGTTGATTTGCTTCCGAGCCCTGACTAACTCTTTTTCAGCTTTGTCCAAATCGAAGCTGTAGTCATTTACTTTGCGCCGGAGAATCTCAATTAACTTTTCATCCCCGGCTGAGCGAACTGGGGTCTCGGATGCAATTTTCATTTTGAGCCATTTGAGCTTTCAACATCTCATTTTCGTTTTTCAGCTGTTCCTTCTCCACTTCATCGGATGCTGCCTGTAAGCCACTTTCGAAATGGAGATTTCTCAATTTATCCTCCAACAAGCTGATTTTGGCCTTGTATTCTTTTTCCTTGGCCACCCAGTTCTGATTCTCCTTGGATTGCTCTATCAGATCTTGCAAGTGAGGTCTCTTCGAAAGACGTTCGTGCTCAACCCCTCGTCGGTACCATGTGGAGTATCCAGGCGACATCTCCCCCTTTGCTCTATTCGGCACACAAGTATCAATTTTCAAATTTTGGCACTCATTCCAGATTTGCCGGATCTTTGCTTCCGGGAATTGCCCGTCCGGACCAATCTCCACAGCTTGCACACTGAGGTCCCTATCTCTCGGAATAATTTGACACCGACCCAACTGTCGCAGGGCCCTGTAGAAGCATAAGGTTGTATACTCTTCAAACCCATGATCAAAAATGGCGATCCGTCCGTTGGCATATACATTACCTCATCAAGAGGTAACCAGTCATACGTCCAATCGATTTGACCGTCAGTTAGTGATCGAAGATACACAATCCAACCTTGGACTCCCTCCGGCAATTTTACTTCTTTTGTCCTCGTACTGAACTCTTCCAAACATGTCCGTTCAGCCGAACCATAGCTCGAGAACGAAGGATGGTGGCATAGATGTTCGATTAGCCAGATTTGCAAGATCAGGTTACATCCTTCAAAGAAGTTGGCTCCCGCTTTGCACGCAGTCAGAGCACGGTAGATGTCCGCTACGATCATTGGGGCCAGAGTACAATTATCTTGTACTATCAGTGTGGTAGCTACCCCGGCAACTTTTATATTTATATGTCCATCCTTCCTCGGGAATACGACAACTCGAGAAATGCCACCAAAAACCTCCGGTGTTCCTCCCATTTCGCTCGGTTGGACTTGCAGCATAACTTGTTTGTGAGGTCGTTGAAACCCCCAACGTGTCCAAACCTGCTATAGATGAAGCTTAAGGAACAAAACCCGTTGGCCACATCTTCGTTGTGCACATTCCGGGCAATTTTCAAAGATTCGAGGAAACGATGCACTGTTACCGTCCTCGGAGATACTGGGTATTTTCCTTTTAGCGGGACCTCAGTCTTCCCGATATAGAAGGCAATCTCCTCTAAAGTAGGGGTGAGTTCAAAATCTGGGAAATGCAATACGTTGTGTGCCGGATCCCAAAACGTGACCAACGCTCTAATCACATCACCTCGGGGAGCCATGTCTAATAACCCCGTAAGGCCTTTTAAGTACCCTTTGACCCAGTCTTGACCATCGGATCCCATGTCCTGCCACCATAATTTCAGCTCCAAGGGGATTTTATTTAGGGAGAAATGTTCATTCATCATTGTGCTCGTCCTGCACATTTATTAAGGCGATTTTACTTAGAAAAAAGGAAAATCTTTTTCAATGCAAATTTTCATTTCTGAAGGAAAGAAAAGAAAAATGACTTTCGAAGTGGCCATTTTTGCCAAAATAACCTTCCGGCGTCCTTTCGGAACATTCGGCCATTTCCAAAAATAGCGATCACCTCGATTATTTGAAAGGAAAATCTTTTTGGTCTTTTTCTAAAAGTGTGGTTGGACCCGTTTAAGGGTTGCCTACGTATCCCACCTAATGGAGAGAATCAAACCTGCGTAGTTCGGTCAGATTATTTGACTAATTATTTCAACAAAAACTGTTCCACCTCTTTTTTTTTCAAATTTTCAAATTTTTCGGATACCTATTTCCTGTAAATCTTATTTTCCTCTCTCTTTTTTTTTCTTTTCAACAATTTTTCTACCCTCGGGATTTTCGCCGGTCCGCATAACGATCAAGAACAATAAAAATGCAACACATAACATGCTCGGTCTTTTCCAATACCGGGTCACCTGTCCTAGACGGACCCAACCCCTGTGTTGAGTCCCCTAAGTCAAATATGATGCAAATAATCGTCCTAGACCTATGTTCAAAAATCTTACGGTTTCATAGAATGCTAGACCGTGTACCCGAGCGGACAACTCGAATCGAGGAGGGGGCTACGTACCGGTGACCCGCGGAGTCGATCGGCTTTGTAACTTATTCAGCCTCTATTTTCTTAATTTAGGGTGACTTTAATAGAAAGGGGAGTCTCAACCAGTAAGCACATCCCCGGGGTGAAGAGAGAAAGGTTTTCGGCACAATTTTATATACAATCCATATAATATCAAAGCGATAAAGCACATAGTATGTTGTTCAAATCATATAACGAAGTCAAACAATAACGCGAACGACAATTCTAAAGAGCTCGAGTTCTTAAACCCTGAAACCGAAGTTCGGTCTTGCATTATCGATATGGATGACACGTGGTAGCTGTCACACCTCCCTTTTTACTACCCCCACTTAAGCATATAAATACGCTCGTAGGGTATACCCCGACGCTCAAATATCCGAAACGGATAAAATAACGTAAGGGAAGGAGATTTTCCAATTAAAGGACAATCGGTTCGGGATTTTATTGAGATTAATCGAGTCGCCACTTGGGAATGATAATGGTGTCCCAAGTCACCGGTTAATCCCGAATCCGAGGAATTTTGACTCTTAAAAATGTATGCGAAGCAAAGATCCGGATAAGGAACTCTGTTAACCCGGGAGAAGGTGTTAGGCATTCCCGGGTTCCGTGGTTTTAGCACGGTCGCTCAATTGTCGTTCTCGACTCTTGTTTGACTCAATTACAGATTTTAAACAACATATAATGATTTTACATAAATATTATTTTAAAGAATTTGCGGCATCGCGAAAACACGCCTCGAGTCATACCGCAACCAGTACGCCTATGACTTTCGGTGTATTTCGGCTTTGCCGAGATTTGGATTTGAGTCGCACCAAGTGCACACTCGTTCAATGGAAAGTACATTAACATCGTGCCCTAAATAACGTCTATCGGCTTTTAACTTTTGGGAGAGGCTATGGAATTCGCTATTAGCCTCTCCGGTTCTACTATATTATCTTATTACTAAATGGGGGCCCCGGTGTTTGTTATTCGAGCGAGGCTCGTCCCAATTTTTATTAAAGGATTCAATACTAGTATTTGGCTTCGTTTTCTACATTTGTTTTTTCCTTAATCGATTTCTAATATTAAACATTCCGGGCCCGTAATTTTGTTATTCAATGGGGCCTGGATTTCCAGAATAAGGCTTTATTACATTAAAAACAGGTCCAGGTTCTTAAAGAACCAGACCTGATTTGGGCATTCTATCGCCAGCCCAGTAACCGAATGCACATTGTTCCGGGCCCATATTACTTGTCAGGCCCAAATCGGATGAAATAATAATAAAGGAAACAAAAATAATGAACTCAAAGTAATCAGACATAGAGAAACAAAATTAAACTACTCTTTTATTAATCAAAAGGTAAAATAGCTGTACAAGAATATCAATGCTAACTCTGAATTATATCTAAAGTATATGAAAGCTTAATAAACTGACTATCTCTGATTTTGACCTTTACTAATGAATTTACACGGTCATTTTTAGTTGTTTACTAGTTGAAAGATTATGAAGCTAACTGCATGTAAAAATATGAAAATTATTTAAAGATAAGATGAGTGATTTATGACTATATTGTTAACCTACTGATTTCAATACGAATTAAGCTAATTTGATAATCTCTAAGCTAGTCTCATCCTAATTGTTACTCCATCTACTCACTTCCAACTTTAAACTCGCTCAACTCTGGATAATTGACCTCTAATCATGCTAATTACACGAGCAAGATTCATAATTCTGATTACTTGATTATAATAACCTGAGTGTCTACATTTAAATGATTCAATGCTTAAACACAACTACTCCACGGATTCTATTATGACTTTGCTCTTCACGGCATTGTTAATCTAGTTATACTCGACTTGAACTGACATTTTTCTTCTTAAAAATTAACTTACTTATGCTAAGTGCGGATCTACACCATATGAATAACTACGTGATTATGGCTTCTGAGGCTACTGTGAAGAACAGTTAACGATTTAAACCGTGATTAGCTAACTCATATTTTAAAGTTTTTACCTAATTAAACTAAGTGATACGCTACTGCTACTACTATAATACTACTGCTATTACAATGTTTCAAATTTGTTTCTTATACTACTATCTACTACAACATCAGTATTATAATTCTAATCTAATAACAATAATGAACTACATAATGCTTGGCAATTTTAAAAATTAAAACTGAAATCTTCGTGTTATTTCACCCAAATCACAGTACAACTTTGTTTGAATCAGTAGTGTACCTGAATCAGCAAAAGAAACCAATGAGTTCTAAGGGAAAGTAGGAAGTAGGCACAGCATAGACTCAGCAGGTAAATGCAACAGTGTTGAGTTGAATTCCAAATGAGCAAAAATAACATAGCTATCAGCAACAAGCAAATCCAGCAACAGCAACACAGAAGAAAACCAGACAGGTAATCGAGCAGAAAATTTACAGAAAACTATTGCTAGATTACTATGTTCTTCTCTGAATTTTTCTTCTCAAAAGCTCAACCTCAATGAATTTCAGACTCTCCAAATTTTCGAACCCCCAAAATTTCGAACCCCTTTCAGCCCCTTTTTAGGATGTATTTATAGCTAACTAAGGGCTGAAACTTGGGGAGAAAGTTATGGGATTAATCCCAACTTTCCCCCTCTAAAATTTGTGAAGTTTTCACTTAAGCCCCCAATTCTGTTACCAGAAACCCTTCCAGCATGTGCTGGAAGGTTCCAAAGATTCCTTTTAAGGGGTTTTTACTAATGTAGCCCTAAGGGATGAAGATTTTTACAGATTTTCCATTTTAGGGAGACCATTATACCCTTAAATCTCTGCAAAATTGCAGAAATCAGGGGTACAAATGACTCCCTTACCCTCTTATGTTTCAAGCTATTTACCAAAATACTATTTTGAATTCCAGTTATGCCCTCAAGGCCACTGCTGATTTACTAGACCTGCCTAGGTCAAGTTTCAACTTCTTTTGGACTTATTTAACTAACAGCCAGCCCTTGCATTGTTATTTAAGGGTTGGCCAGATCTAACATTAAAACTATTTCAATTCTAGCCTCTTTTACTCAGTTCCAGTTAATTAGGACCAATTTTATTTCAATTTTAAAACTAATTGCAGGACTAGCCTGCTTTATTATCTCTTTAAAAAGCTAACCAGTCTCAAGTTGAGACTTGGATAATCACTGAACAATTAGGCCCCAAAACATTTGCAGATTTGGCCCTTTTATTGTTCAGGGCTCAATATAGAGCCTGGGTAAGTCTGCATTTGCAGTCTTAGCCACTTTGAACCAGCCCCTTTTAAAGGTGGACTGTGTGTTAGGGCCTTATAGAATTGGTCAACCTTTTGCAAAGTTAACCACTCTTAGGCCAATTATTTCTTAATAACCTATTTTTATGATTTTCAGGTCAATTAAACTAATGGCCAGTCTCAAGTTGAGACTTAGCCTGGGTAATTGAACCCATTTGCTGAACTGTTGGGCCCAGAACCTTTGCAGGTTTGGCCATTTAATGTCCAGGGCTCAAAAGAGAGCCTGGGCAAGTCTGCATTTGCAGGCTTGACCATTTTGCACAACCAGCCCCTTTTTAAGGTGGGTTGTGTGTTTGGACCTTATAGAGTTGGTCAACCTTTGCAAAGTTGACCACTCTTAGGTCAATTATTAAACTTATAGCCTATTTTTGTTCATTTTCAGTTTCAACCTATTTAAAAACTAGCCATTTTCATGGAACCTAATGCTAACAGCTATAACCAATTCACCTAGGGTTCAAACAGTGTTAAACAAACACTTACACTCAACCAGAACCAATAAAACTAAATCAATTTCAACATGATTTGCATATTAGGAAACATAAGATCAGACAAAAATGTAATAATCAACCAAAACTCAGAGAAGGCAATTGATATGGTTGAATTTCAGTTAATTAATTCACATTATCCAACTTTATGAGACAAAGTATGAACTCATATTAATTAAGACCTAATTACTACCAGTTCAAGTCATTATGAAAGTTTGAACAACTCAGAATTCACCAAGGTTCATGACATAGGCAGACAGAAGCATAGGCTAACACAAACAGTCAGAGAAGGGTTTGAACATGGCTCACAGAAACTATGGATCTATATTATCAGTCAAACCAAGCCATTTTTCACACAAGTCATGACAAACAGGATGAAGCATGTAGAACAGGAGGACATGGAGAATATAATGCAAGAAGGGCCCTGAATCTACCATGCCACAGAACAAGAGAAAGATATTTGAAATGCACGTGAAGAACAGTCCTAAAATCTATCATGCTAAGAAACAGAAAGATAAGCAATCACTGAAAAATGCAAATAAAAGAACATGAAAAATGTTATTAGAGCAAGAACCCTCGAGTGAATATGAGAATCAAATTGCTAAGCCTAGAATCAGAACTAAATCATGCAGAGAGGAGAAAAACAATAAAGACATTGAGAGCTAAGAGAAGAAGCCCTAATCGGGGGTCAAAAACTAAGCTAATCATGAAAAGAAATAAAAGAGAAACACAGTCAGACTATGGGAAACTTAACATACTAAGAATCAAAGTACACAGAAGACAAAGAGAAAAGTGAATCAAAAACAGGTATTTTAACTCAGAGAAACGGAACATGATCAGAACAACAAAACAAGAATGAACATGGGAATAAACAAGATAAAGAACACTAGTATTAACATGCTCAGAAGCACAAGTTAAAAGATAAGAGAAGACATGCTAATAGTCAAGGATATGCAGGGCATATTGAATCAAAAAGAGATAAACAAGAGAAAAGAAACAAAAGATCAAAGAAAACAAAAATCACAGAAGACAAAACAAAAACATGCATGAAAACATAGAGAAGTCCTAATAAGCTATAGAAAACGGAAAAGAAAGGGGGGGGGGGGGAACTTAGCTCGCAGGGCCGGTCCCCTGAGCTTCCTTATTTCACTTCTTCTCTTTTTTCTTTTTCTTTTCATTTTCCAGTCTTAGTCTTCAGGCTCTTCTTTATTATCTCTTTTTTTTTCTTTTTCCTCATTTTTTCTTTTTGTTTTCTGTTGTTTGACTTCAAGGTGAAGCCTTTTGGAGTTTTGAGTTTGTGGGGGGTATTTGTGGAGGTAAAAGACAAGGTCTTTGGGTGGTTTGAGTTTGGGGGTCGCCGGAGTTAGGTTTCCGGCGACCTTCTTTTGGATATTCGAGACGCTCCAGTGAGATTCGAAGGGTGATGTTGGTATGGTTGAATAGATCAGAGGAAGGGGAAGCGATTGGCATTGGTTTGAGGGCGGTTCTCGTTGTTTGGGTGGTCACCGACGAAGATCCGGTGACCGGCATTTCAGGAGAAGTGGTTTGTTTTAGGGTTTCTCTGGAGTTTGGTGGGGTGAAGAAGAAAGAGAAGAAGAGAATAGGGGAGGAGAAGGGTTGGGAGTGGCCGGCGACCACCGTGGAAGGTGGCGGCCGCCAAGGCCGGCTAGGGTTTCATGGAGAAGAAGATGAAGGAGAAGAGAGAAAAGGGGGCGGCTAGGTTTAGGGGGTGTATCGAAAATGGCCTAAATTTTTAGACCAAAGCCTTTTATAGGCCGGTCGTCTGAGTTAATCTGAGCCGTTGGTTTGTTGGAGATCAACGGCTCTGGCTAACGTTACTAAACCGATGTCGTTTCATTACCAATGAGGCCAAAAATCTTTGACCATCAGATCAGCCTGTACGGACGGCTCAGATTAATCCCTGAATTTCAATTACTTAAATAAAACCGTCTCTTTTCCTCAGCCGTTAGATCCAACCTGATGAACGGCTGAGATCGTTTGCTTCTTAATGGGTCAGGCCTAACCTTTGGGCTAAGGGACTGGGCCGGCCATTTGAATCAAATTTGGCCTAGTCTTATTATATCACCTATTTTTGTATTTTTTTGCTTTTATTATTTTATGTATTTTCTTTTATACCTTTTTTTTCTTTTTTTTTCTTTTATGGAAAATCATAAAACCTTAATTCCTACTTACTCTAATTATTTAGTATTTTTTTGGCAATTTTCTACTATTTTTCCTTAATTCTAACTATTTTTGTGATTTTTCTTAAAACCTAACTAATTAAACAAAGTAATTACCTAGCCTAATTTTTTTGATTTTTTTCTAATTTCTACTTATGCAAATACACAAAGTATAGCTAATTTCAAACAAAGCAAGTAATTGCACTCAAAAACATATTTATTTTAATTTTTGGAATTATTTGCCCGGTGCAAAAATCATGTGCTCACAGGTGGTTGTACTCATATTACACCCTGCACTTTATGTGCAGATCCATGTGAGTCCATTGAATTTAGGCCGAACTATCTCTAGAGATTGCAAGGTAGCTACCAGCATCCACAAGACCTCGTTACTCATTTTATCTGTAACGACCCGGCCTATCGTTACGGGAATTTCCACCCCGTTACCTTGCAATTACATATCTTATGATTTTATAACAGTATTAGAGTATATCGGGTGAGTTAGGAGTGATTTGGATTGAAAATGAAACAAATAGCATGTTTGAAGAAAGCTTGAATATGGAAAGTCAACCAAGAGTTGACTATTGAGTTAGAATGCTCGTAACCGGATTCTGATGATTCGACTAGTTCCGGGGGATCATTTATGACTTAGGAGAACAATCAGAATTGAATTCGGAGGTCCGGTGTAGTTTTAGGCTTGAATTGGCGAAGGTTGATTTTTGGCGAAAACCGGATGGTAGGTGATATTTTGATCCGGGGGTCGGAATGGAATTCCGACAATTTCTGTAGCTTCGTTATGTAATTTTGGATGTGTCCGCAAATATTCAGGTCATTCGGACATCGTTTGATCGGGTTTTGGATTGAATGTTAGTTTTGAAAGTTTTGAAGAAACTTAGGCTTGAATTCGTGTAGAAATGGTGATTTTGATGTTTAGTATGGTGTTTTTATGATTGGAACAAGTTCGTATCATGTTTTGGAGTATGTTGGTGGTTTTCGTTGGTCCCGGGGGTCTCGGGATGAATCCGGGGGTCCAAACGGACCATTTTTGGAAGAAAAGAGAAGGCTGGTTGCTGTCATAAACGCAGCAGGTTTTTGCTCTTCGCGATCGCGGGGAGGGGGACGCGATCGCGTAGGGCTGGGGGCTAGGCCATCGCGATCACAGGATCACCAATCGCGATCGCGTAGAGTAAGCCGGGTGACCATCGCGATCGCATGAGCATATACGCGATCGCGTAGAAGGGAAATGGGGTCCAGGGAAATTTGTGCCACGCGATCGCAGGAATAGAGACGTGATCGCGTGACGCCGAATGTTTGAACATCGCGATCGCGTGAGGCGAGTCGCGATCGCGTGAGTCTGGATTTTTGAACATCGCGATCGCGTGAGGGGAGTCGCGATCGCGTGAGGCCGAAAAGTTTGAACATCACGATCGCGTGAGTAGAGTCGCGATCGCGTAGAGCAAATGGGTCTGGCAGAGAATTTAATCACAGAACAGAGGGGTTACGGGTTCATTAACCCAAAACGCCATTTTTGAGTTCTAGAGAGAGAAACTTACGGGAATTGCTGGTAATTCATCGGGGATTCGTCGGAGGTAAGTTTTGTGGCTTAATTTCATCATTTTAGCATGAAATCCTTGGTTAAATTTCTGTAAATGGAAGATTAAAGGTGGGTTTGAGCCCTAGGCCTAAATTGAAGAAAAACACTGATTTGAGTGGGCAAATGGAGTCCGATTTTGGTAAATTTGATATGCCTAGACTCGTATTGAGACGAGGGTTCCGAATATGTAACTGTTATAATATTTCGAGAAACGTACCAAAAGTCGGGTTTTGCCAATTTCGTGATTTCTGATATTTTTCGAGTTCTTTCGATTGGGTGATGTTCCATTAGCCTATTGTGATATATTTGTGCTGATTTGTGCTAGTTTTGACATGCGTGGATGCCGGTTCGAGGAGATAAGGCATCGCAGGCATGAGCTTTCGTCGGTTCGAGGTGGGTAATACTTGTAAATGATGTCCTGAGGGTTAGTAAACCCCGAACTTGCACATCTTAGTACTGTGTTGAGGTTACTTGCACGTCGGATAACGGGCGTGGGGTAGAGCACCATTGGGATCGTGACTTGGTCCATCAAGCGTAATAAATAATAACACCTAATTGTTGAAATGAATTGGACTAATTATCATGTTTGGGCTTCGTGCCAATTATTTGAATCCTTAAGGGATTGGTATCATTGTTTTGATAACACTGTGCATATTTTATTCTAAATTAAAGGTTTAAAATGGTATTTTTGCTATTCAACATTTTTATAAGGTTATGAAAAAAAACTTGAACAAGGTCTTAATAACATTTTTAGCTGTGAGCTAATATGATATTGTTGCCCGTAGGGCTTTCTTGATTATTTGTTAGACTGATTGGGGCCGAGGGCCATATGTTAGGACATGACATTTTATGTGAGCATATGCATACACATGCATGGATCGGACTGCACGCCGCAGTGGTATACGGATCGGGCTGCGCGTCGCAGCAGGTGTGATATTAATATTGTGCTTGGGCTGTAGGAGCCCCTCCGGAGTCTGAACCCCCACAGTGAGCACGGGTACCCAAATTGGATCGAGCTACACGCCGTAGCGGTCATATGCATTGCATGGCATACATACATTGGTTTATGTGTACTACGTGGCATAACATTCAGCACTCATACATTACTGGCACACATGCATTAGTTGCCTTATTGACCAGATCTCCTGGTGTAAATTGATAAGGAGTGCTGAGCCCGAGGGGCTGATTTGAGTGCGGACTTGCACTGCTTGAGATTGTATCCAGGTATTGGTATATTATTATGAAATAAAGTAGTTAAAATTGAGATTTCTAAATAATCTACTCACATATGCTTGAAAGGAATAAAAAGATAGTTCTGTATTGTGTAGCATGAGATAGTGCCTATCGTGGTTTTCTTCCCTTCAGCATTATTTACTTTTATTACTGCTGAGTTGGAAGTACTCACACCCGACTCCCTGCACCTTGTGTGCAGATTCAGGTACATCACAGCAGGGCTGATCCTATTGCGGCTAGGGAGTGCTTTTGGACAATCGAGGTTGCTGCCAGCGTTCGCAGGACCTGATTCTCCAGTTTGTCTGTATTTTTGTTCTGATCATCCCACACTTGTGCACGGTTATATTCACTATTTACACTTTGTATACTCTGTAGAGGCTCATGACTCTTGACCCTTCGGTCTATGGGAGTTGGCACGTGTTGGGACTTGGTTCCCTGTTTTTAAAATATCTATCACTGTTATGCTTAAATCGGATAAAGTGAGCTTGTGGCTCCGTGGTTATTGTTGATTGGTCGGGCTGGCCTAGCAGTATGTTGGGCGCCATCACGACCGGATTTGGGGTCGTGACATTATCATTTCTTATTTGGATAGTTAGACAGTTTATATATCCCAGTTTATAGTTTTAAACGCTCGTGACTTGGTGACAACCCGATATTTGGGACTCGTTTTTGTATTTTATATTATTTATATTTTGAGTTGATTTAGTTTATCAGGAATTAAATTATTGAAAATATTTTATTATATTCTTATAATCAAATTAGTAGTAATATTTTGGGAATAGGCTTGCCTTGTAACACAATAGGCGCCATCATGATCAAGGTTAGATTTTGGATCGTGAAAAGGCTTGCCAGCTCGCCCACTGTAATCCTGCATGTATACGTGCATATGCCTTGATGGCAAGTTTCTTTCTTATATGTTATTTTTATAATGTAGCAGATGTTATTCAGGTTCATATCTTAGATGCATGCTTAGGGGTGTTTGACAGGTAGGACTCAGGCACCCATCACGGCCAATCCGTTTGGGTCATGACAGAATCCTAGATACATTTATGAGGAGCTTTAACAAAAACTCCTAATACCAATTGTACCGGACATTAGAGATAGAACAAAAATAACTTAAATTGGGCCAAATACCAATAAATAAATAAAAAATATGCGAGACCTCAAAAGTTGCACCTCAAATGTGAGCTTTTTTGTTAACAAGCACTCCAGTTATATAGGCAGATATTGCTCACTTTTGATAAATTTAAATGATCAAAATTGTTTAGGGTATTTAAGGAATTAATTTTTTTTAAATATTATTTATTTATAAAATATGATCATGTTTTGGGAAAAGAAACTTCAATTTTTTTTCAAATTCTCAACAATTAACTTAGGGCAGTTTGTTTCACTCACAGAACTTTAATTATTCTCAAATAAAAAATATGTCCAAACACAACTTTAACTTTTAAAATTTATTATTTAAAACTAAATTTGAAGTTTCAATCCATGTATAAACGCTTGCTTAGACAGCTAGACCTTCCCAAGCATAAAGGACCATTTTTGCCAATTCCTCATCACTATTTCGTATTTAGAAAAGTACTACTTTTACAACTTTGGCAAAGAAGAGTAAAAATGGTGTGTAGTAGCTACTAATTAAGGTGTATTTAATTTTTATTCATGAATTATAGTGCTCAGCAAAAATAGACACTACTAATAGGAAAAAGACTATTTTAACCTTCCTTCATATGCCAAAAACCCCAAAACCCTCGTATTTTCATTCAGAATAGGGAAAATACATGGAAATTTGAGAGAGGGGAGGGCTATGGCGTGCTCATCCCGTTAGATCCATCGCGTGTTCTCTGCAGTCTATTATCCTCGCATGCAAATGATCTTCAATTAATCTTTCTCCTTCTTCATCTTCTCTGTCACCGCATGTTCTCTGCACTGGTAATTTTTTTTTTGTTTTATGCATTTTCGTTTTTCTATATATGTAACGCATTCAATGCCCTATCAAGTATTTGTGAAATTTCGAAAATGATCATTATAAGTTGATTCAGTGTTAGAGAAGTAGCGTATTAAAAAATTGGTATTGAAATGTGTAATGTGTATGTCAATATATTTGATTATGTAAGTACATTTCATAAAAATAGTCGTAGAAAATCATAAGCTTACAATGTTTCTGAATATTTAGTTAACTGTGTTCATAAAAGATAAGGATTAATCGACACTCTTTTGAAGTTGGAACTCAAAGTTAAGGACCGAGTGTCCTTAACTTTTGAACTTGAAACTTGAAGTTAAGGATAAAGTGTCCTTAACTTTGGAATTTGAAAGTTGAAGTTCAGGACCAAGTGTCCTTAACTTTTCAAGTTGAAACTATAATTTAAGGACTGCTTGTCCTTAACTTTTTAACTTGAAACTTGAAGTTAAGGAGCTAGTGTCCTTACCTTCTGAATTTGAAACTATAAGTTAAGGCCTACCTATTCTTACCTCTTTAACATGTAAATCTAAGTTAAGGACTAAGTGTCATTTACTTTTGAACTTGGCGGTCAAAGTTAAGGACTGCATGTCCTTAACTTTAAACTTGAAGTTAAGGACAAAGTGTCCTTAACTTTTGAACTACAAATTTGAAGTTCATGACCTATTGTGCTTAACTTTTTCAACTTTAAACTTTAAATTACAGACTGCTTGTCCTTAACTTTCTTACGTGATATTTAAAGTTAAGGACCAAGTCCCTCCAACTAACTATAAGTCTTAATCTTTGTTTCTTTTTCCTTCTTTGTAGTGTGATAATGGAAGGAGATCATCAGTTCAAGTTTGATGATTGGCGTAATTTTTTGGTGTATTAGAAAGGAGATTTATAATATAGGAAAATTAAAAGGTTTTTATTAAACGGGCAGTGGAAGAAGTTGAGGATGGTATTTTCGGCAACTTCTTCCGATTACAAAGTGTGAAGTTCTCTGGTAAACTTATTCACTGTATATTGCTTTCAGAAATTGTGAATAATGACCCTGATTCGATAATATTCAAGGTATTTGACCATGACGTCAAGTTTACACCTGACGTATTTCATCTAATTACTAGTTTGAAGTGTTATTCCTCGCTGGACATTAAAGATTTACATGAGAAAGAGAATAGGCTTTCGAAAGTCTATTTCCCCAGAAAGGATAGAATTGAGTTAGGTGATTTGTTTAAGTTTATTTCTAGTCACCCACGTGGTATAGCTTTGTTATTTATAGGCAGCGATGATGATGCTGTGAAGTTGGCAACAATTTATTTTGTTGAATCTATTTTGATGGGCAAGCGGAAGAATAGGATTGTGTCCGAGCAGATAATGAAAATTAACGACGATGATGTACTCTACTCTTCTTTTAACCGGGGCTCTCGTTCTTATGAAACACTATTAAAATCATTGAAGACTTGTTTGAAGCCGAATGAGAATGAGATTGATAAAGAGAAAGACAAAGATAAAGACAAGGATAGTTGCACTATACTTGGCTTTCCTTTTGCCTTTTGTGTTTGGACTATGAAAGTAATTCCTATTTTCCAGGAAAAACAATTTGTGAACTTTCAAGAATCCGGTTATCCCGGATTTTATGTTATTCGGAAATGAAATCTCCACAGTTTGAATCTCTTTGTAAAAAATACTTCCATAATGAAAATGTTAGTTAATGTAATTACTTGCTATTTTTGTTTTTATTTTTTTTACTTCTAAAAATTTGTGTTTACTTTTTGTCATATAATAGTTGTATAAGTTGATCGAGGTGTCACCATTTATTCCTATTGAAGAAGAAGATACAGAGCCTCTTAGTGTGGAGGAGCCAATTTCACAAGATCAAAGCTCAAGGCTTTCTTCCACATAATTGGATGAACTCATATTTAAGGAATTTTTTAAAGTATGTCTTTGTGCCTTTAAATATCATTAGTTTTTTATTTGATTATTGTTTACCACACTTTTTCTTTTATGGTTTTTTTTATTCAGGGATTATTAGAGAGTTATAAGAAGGATATGCAAGTTGAAGTTACCAGAATAAATCAGAAAATAGTTGTAGCAGAAAAAAAGATTGAGAATCAATCAGGGTAATATGATTAATTTCAGTTATTCCAAGTTCAGGACTTTGTGTCCTAAACTTTTGAATTGAAAACTATAAGTTAAGGACATCATCTCCTTAACTTGTGAACTTGAAATTCAAAGTTAAGGACTGCTTGTCCTTAACTTTTTAACCTGTAATTGAATTTAAGGACTGCCTGTCCTTAACTTTTGAACTTGGAATTCAAACTTAAGGACTCATGTCCTCAACTTTTCAACCTGTAATTCAAACTTAAGGATTACCTGTCCTTAATTTTTGAAGTTGTCCTTAACTCTCTAACTTAGTTTCTTTCTCAGGATTTAAAGAAAACTCTAGGATCAAAGCTTGATACTTTGTTGAAGATTTATGGGAAAGTTGATGAAGGGAACATAGAGAGAGAATCTAGTGTTCCAATTAGAAAAGATGGAGTTGAAGAAAATACAAAGCCTACTGTTACAATCAACAAAGATGCAGGCGGTGATGAACGTGATGATATGGATGTGCATGCAGAAGTTCAATATGAAAACAATTTTAGAGATGCACATTGGATGATGAAACCGAGAACATTACTGATATTGGGAAAGGTTAGATATATATTTTGAATTTTTTTCGTTGAAATTTATATTGAATAGAGAAATACATATAAACTTTTTTGTGATTACAAATATTTGTAGAATCTATTGACGGAGTGGAAGTTGAAGATGTAGGTGAATGTCAAGACCGGGAAAATCCAAAAAAGAAAGGAGAAACGGAAAAAAAATTATAAATGTGGATTACTATCTCAGGAGGATTTATCAAGTCCATTGGAAACAAGTGTCAGCATTATTGTATGCAAATGCTTACAAGGAACATATGATCTTTCTACACCTCTGTCATACAAAGAAAAATTTGGACTTCAAAGTTGTGCCAATCAAGGTTAGATAAAAGTTTCATTATCTATTGTATGTTAGTTTTGGTGAATTATTAGAATGGGTATTAATTACAAATGTTACAGAACTTTTAAAGCTGCAAGGGAAGAAGTTGGAGTGGAGTATCAAGAGAAAAGTGGAATACAAACTCAAGACGTAGAAAATACTAAAGGAACAAGCACAAGTGAGATTGGTTCCAAATGCATAGATGAAACATGTGATCTCTCTAGACCTCCTATCTTAATGACGATATTGGAACCGATGAAAATGCTAGTGAAGATAATGATATAATTGGAGTGATTGTCGGCGCCATTTTCCCAAGGTGGAATCGGATTTACGACATTATGGACAAAACAACTCTCATTCCCTTTTGAGGAATCGGGTTATGGAATTTTAATAGTCACCACCTAATGATTATAGTGCATTAGGACACTTTTAGAGAAAAGATGAAGGATTTGAAGGAACACCAAAGTTCGGTTAAGGGCTTGAGATTATCTCGAGGGGAAGGTGTTAGTCACCCCTCAAGATCCACTACTGTGGTTCCCGGCCTTGCTTAATCGTGACTTTAAGAAGAGTAGGAGTAAACAAACAATGTTTGCACATATGGAATACAAATAAGTTGAAAGTATTGAAAGAAAAGAGAGAAAAAGACATGAGTGGCTATGAAAAGAAAAAACATAAATTTAAGAAAATATCATATCATATGAATAAAGAAAAAAGGGTCCTGGGTTTAAATATAATATGGATCATGTCGCTGCAATATCCAGCAATCATTCTCACACGAGATATTAGTGCACCATCATCATTTCCATGTCTACCCTTCCCACCCCATAAAGGTTATTTAAACGTGTGGATTGGTCACGAGTCCTTATCGCGTGCTATTACTTGGCCCATCCTACAGGTCCTAGAGGGTATTTAGGACCGCTATTCCTATAAGGTAAGGATTAGTCTCAACCCGTATGTTTAAAGGTCAAACACTTGGCGACATACAAAAACAAATAGAACTTCATGCAAGGGATCATATAAAGCAAATAAAAGGCTCAAGAAACCCTCCATAGACAGCATATAATTAGCACGTCTCAATCATATTTAAGGTCTAAGGAAAATATAGTTAAAAATTGAAACGTTCGAAAATATATTAAGCTAGGAACTGAAGGGTTTAAACAAAATTTGTAGAATTGAGTTGGAAACTTTTAGAACTTGGGAAAAAGGCAGGATATACATAACAGTTTAGAAATCGGAGAAAACATTTTAAACATACTCAAAAATATACGATAGGGCATAACATGTATAGTATTATGTTATGAAAATAATTTTGGATAGAAGAAGTAGGAAACGTTTAGCACAGATGTAAAACCGTTCAGATGTGTAAAGCTGAGAGCATATAAGTATATTACTTTTGAACTATAATTTTGGAAAATTATAGGGGACATAGTGTCCTGATGAGTTTTAGAAAAACAGTAACACAATTTTGAAAAAAAAACTAAATAGAAAGTATTGTACAACTATGATTATTTAGAAAATAGGACAGAAGTTTAGTAAGAAAAACCAAGAGCCTGATGCAAAGTTGACGCCACAGCCCCAGCAGCGTGGATCCATGGTCGTCCTAGCTGCAAATTGTAGGATGCCGATACGTCAACGACTTGGAAGTAAACATCGAACCAGGTGGGTCCTATCTGCAGGCATAAGCTAATTTCTCCAATGGTGGACCTTTGAGATCCATCAAAAGCTTTGACACTGATAGCCCCGTCTTTGATCTCGTGCAATACCTTACCCAATGTCCTGAGAGTTACCAATGTGCAAATGTTGAGGCTGGATCCCCCATCGACTAGAATCCTGGTGATTAAATGATCCTCACATTGTGCATTGATGTAGAACTCTTTGTTGTGACCAAGACCTTATGGAGGTAGTTCATCTTCGTGGAAAGTGAACTTATGGCTTTCCAGTACCTACCCCACCATGTTTGCCATTTTGCCTCCTATTATGTTGCTGGGAGCATACGCTTCACTCAGTATTTTCATTAAGGCATTTTTATGTGCCTCAGAGCTTTGTAGAAGAGCCAGAATAAATATATATGTTGGCGTATTGTTCAGTTGCTCGGCGACTGAGTACTCTTTGGCCTGTACCTTCCTCCAAAGGTCATTGGGTCCAGTTTCAATAGCCCGCCCAGAGGCCTGCTTGCTGGACTCAGCTAAATGTTCCAGGGTGTATGCCCTGCCTATCCTGGTCATGCCATGTGCGGCAATTGCTTCCCTGGTGTATATCTTTCACTTCCTTCTAGCCTCAGCGGTGTAATACCAAGGTATATCATTTATCTTGGATGAGGTTACGTCTGTCATGGAGACTAGAATTAGTACCCTGGGAAACACTGTAACTTCAAATGGTGCCGGCGTATTTGGAACCCCGAACTCAACCTCAATTGGTTTTGGCGCCTGTGCCGGAGGTGCTTCAAACTCGAGCGGCACAGACACATTTACCACATCGCTCTCAGAGGGCTGAATCTGAACAACAATTGAATTGATAGTAATTGTTGGCTTCTTAGGCTCGTCTCCTTCAACTATTAGACCGATTGACCCGTTGGGGTCCCAATCATCTTCAATCTCGATTGTATGGATGCCTCCACCCTTTTGGTCAGGTAGAGGGTTGTTATGAACATTAGGAGCGGGCTCCTTTGCTATAATGATCATGTTGTCAATTAGGTTCTGAATTTTGTCTTTCAACGAGCGACACTCGTTGATGGTATGGCCTTTCATCCCGGAATGGTATGCGCAAGTCTTGTTTAGGTTGATCTACTAGGAAGGGTTTTCTGGAGTTACGGCTGGGATATGGGTAACATAACCAACTGCTTTGATTTTCTCAAATAATTGGTCAATTGGCTCGGCTATGGCGGTATATTGTCTGGGAGGTTTGCGGTCGAAGTTTGGTCTAGGTCGAGGAATGTTTTGGTGGGTAGGTGGTGATGGGTAGTGAGAAGGTTGGGAATTATATGCTTGGTACACAGGTGCAGGTTGGGAATATCTTGGTGAAGTGGGTTGATATGTGGGCGGTGGAGGTGATTGGTAGGCAGATGGTGGAATTTGGTAAGTGGGTGATGGTGCTCGGTAGTTTAGGGTATGTTGATAAGTAAATGGAGCTGAGGGATAAGTTTAGTACTTCATAGGGGAGTTGTTCCTTTACGCAGCCATTACAGAATTCATATCCTTTTTCTTCGACGATCCACCAGACCGTAAGGCCTTGTTGGTAGCTTGCAATGCCTCGAGGTTAGTGACCATACTATTTTTGATGCCTTCTTCGATCCTTTCTCCCAACTTGATGATGTCAGAGAATTTTTGGCCCTCTATTAGCATTAGCCTCTCTTAATATTGCGGATCCTGAGCACGGACAGAAAACATGTTCATTTGTTCTTCCTCCAAGGCCGATCTGGCCTTAGCAGCTTCTGACCTCCAATGAGTAGCATACTCGTGAAATGTCTCTATAGGCTTCTTCTTGAGAGTTTGGATATAGAACATATCTGGTGCGTCAGTGTTAAACCTAAACCGATCCATAAAGTCAGACGCCATGTTCACCCAACTAGTTTATTTCTCCATAAGGTCAGACGCCATGTTCACCCAACTAGTCCATTTCTTTGCATCATGGCTAATATACCGGGATAAAGCATCACCCTTCAAACTCCTCATGAACAGCTTCATGCAGATCTTTTCGTCCCTTCTGACTACTACTAACTTGTCACAATACATTCTCAAGTGGACTTTAGGATCACCTGTACCGTCGAACATATCAAACTCTGGAGGTTTGTATCCCTCCATGAGCTCAACATCTAGCTGAACACAAAGATCTTCATAGTTCAAACCTTCAACACATTTGTTACCTTCGAAACCTTGGACCCGGCTAGTCAACTTCTTGATCTCAGCGGCCAAATTCTGAATGATGGAGCTCTTGTCATCTGACTTGATTGCACTAGTGATTGTCTGGCTGTATTGCGGCATAGTGTCCATAAAAATTGGAGTGTTATGGTCTTTTGTAGTGTTTGTGGTTCAGAAATGTGCAGTGGAGTGTTATGAGTGGATTGCATTGGAGGTTGTGGGATGTTTTGTAGTGGTGCGGGGTTCTGAGTGTTAATATCGGGAGTGGCAAGAGTGATTGACAGGCTTGCCAGGTTTCAAACTTGGTCTAATTCCTCTCAGAATCTTAGCAAAGTTTGCTCCATATGAGCAGCAGTCTCCTTGGTGATTGCAGTGTTCTGAGAAGTTTCCTCAAGTTCCTTCCTAGCACTTGTATCTCCCATTTTGCCTTTGTTCCTGTTTCTGGTACGACTCGGAAGAGGAAGAGGTGGAGGACCCTTGAATCTTGTTGAGTATGCTGATGGTGCCAGAATTCACGAACTAACCTTTAGGGAGGGGAATAAAAAATAAAAGAAAAACAAAAAGGTAAAAAGTTAGGTCAGATTCTGATAAATAATATTGCAATATTTAAACACATTGTGCGGGAATATAAATCATGTCTTAATTTTGGGTGCCTACTTGTGCCCTAGGTAGGCCTAGTGAAAAATTATTTTGGAGAACTTATAATGCTAAATGCCTCATTTTATTGATAAAACAAGACGAGTCTTAAAACAACTGAATGATAAAAGATGTCACTAATGGCTAGTGGCCTTATTACATCATTAAAGCAAAATAAATGATTCCTAGCTATTTGGTCCAAGAAGGACCTTCCCCGGGTTGAATGGTCTCGTTGATCATATCCTCTACTTCGCGTAGATTCTCCAGTGGAAATGCTTTTGCCAGGTTCTCTAATTTGTTTCCCTCGACATTCTGGCTGTCGGTGACTCTCTTTCTCACTTTTCCTTCCAATCCCAGCAGATTGTATTCCAAGTACTCTAGCTTTTCACTAGCCTTGGTGACCCTCTCTTTCCATTCGTTGATTTGGTCACTTGATGGGAGATTTCTCCACCAGGTTAGCAAGAGTGATGGTATATTGACCATATCGAAGTTGGGGACCTCGTGCCTCATTTTTGTAAAACAAAATGATAGGCCCTTAACCCCACCCGACTCGACTATTTGAATCAATAATTAGAAAAAACATTTTGTTCTCCAAATAAATGCACATAATGTGAAGGTGTCCATTTGGGTTTCGAGGAAATCCGATGGACTTCGGTTTAGGCTATCTTAAGGAGTCATTATGCGGACAACATAGCTGACTCGACTAGGTTTGACCATGATTCATGAACAATTTAATGGAATAAGGTTTCTACTTTTGAAGTGCTAGACAAGGTACCCTTGAGCGGAAAACTTAAGAGGGAAAGGCGCGGAACCGTTGACTACACCCGTTGATCGACTGGTTTTACCGCAAATATGCCTTTTCCACATTATGGGGGTTTATAATATCGGACGGGCGTAACCACTCATTATAAGCATTGCTATAGGATTTTTTTTTGCACGAGTGGAATATGATGTTGAGGAATGCAGTTACAATATGAAGCAAATTGCATGTATTTTCACATTCATAAAGATTACAATAAATACTCGGAAATTACAACGGAATTGAAATAATAAAGCAGTAAAAGAAGAAATTAAAAGGAAAGAAAAACATGAAGAGCCAAGTTGGTAATTGTAATGAAATAATCAAGAACAGGAAATAAATGCGATTATGTAAGCAATAAAGTCACAAAAACAAGTAATGGTAAAAGCCTAAAAGAATCCCCAGTAGATTCACCATGCTGTCGACGCCCCCTTTTCCCAAGGCAGAATCAGGTTTACGATATTATGGACAAAACAACTCGATTCCCTGTAAAGGAATCGGGTTATGGAATTTTAAGAGTCGCCACCTAATGATTATAGTGCATTAGGACACTTTTAGAGAAAAAAAGAAGGATTTGAAGGAAAACAAAAGTTTGGGTAAGGGCTTGAGATTATCTCGAGGGGAAGGTTTTAGGCACCCCTCAAGATCCACTAGTGTGGTTCCCGGCCTTGCTAAGTTGTGACTTTAAGAAGAGTAGGAGTAAACAAACAATGTTTGCACATAGGGAATACAAATGTCACGACCCGGATTATCCCCCAACATCGGGATCGTGATGGCGCCTACTCGTGGTAGCTAGGCAAGCCACTGTATTCATACTATCCTGTTTTTAACACAATTTTAATCAAAATAAATGTGGAATACTTTATTGAAATAGAAATAACTAATTACAAGATGAAAATCATACTGAAATCCTCTACCCAAGACGTGGAGTCACCAACTCACGAACTACTACCGAATACTACACATAAGAGTTTGAAAGAAATATAACATAATTCTGTTTGTCTCGGAACAAAGAGACTACAGCTAGTAACATAAATCAAGAGAGAGACGCCGGGCCTGCGGACGTCTGCAAGCTACCTCGGTCTCAAATGTGATCAACTCCCACACAATCGAATTATTGCTGCTGCTCCTGATCGTAACCTGGACCTGTGCAAAAACGCACAGAAGTGTAGTATCAGCACAACCGACCCCATGTGCTGGTAAGTGCCTGGCCTATCCCGGCGAAGTAGTGACGAGGCTAGACATGACTACCAATTCAACCTGTGCATATATATATATATATATATATATATATATATATATATATATATAGTGACAAGCCTAAGACCAGACACCCACATAAACCTGTGCAGTTGCAATATATATATATATATATATATATATATATGTACATAAACATTTATAAGGAAATACTCTGCTCTGCAATAACAGCCAATAACTCATAATATCCAGATTAATCTAATCAACATAATTAAGTCTTACTTTCGTGTCTCAATTCTTTACTTTTCTTTTCTTATCTCGTGGTAGGCGTACCACCCGCTCCCAAATATATCAATAGGCTACCGGCAACTATGGCCAATGCCGAGATTCAAATCACTTTGTGGTCGGCGTGCCACACGATCCCATTTCTTATCATAAAAGTGGTCGGCGCGCCACACGATCCCAATTCTTTAATATATATATTACCACAATTAACCAAGTAATAACAAAATAAGGAATATCTCAAAAGAACTCAACAATTAACAACGATTAATAAGTTCACAAGAAAACAAAGTATAATGGAAACACAAGTAATATCAAGTCAAGGAATAGCAAATAGTTGCACGGCATCACCCAAATAAAATATAATGGAAAAACAAGTAATATCAAGTCAAGGAATAGCAAATAGTTGCACGGCATCACCCTTCGTGCTTTTACTCTCATCCTCACCAAATAAGCAAATAAAGTGCACGGCATCACCCTTCGTGCTTTTACTCTCATCCTCACATCCATAGTACGGCATGATCCTTCGTACATGGTTCAATAACAAGGCACGGCATGATCCTTCGTGCATAATCAATAAAACATGGCACGGCATTAACCTTCGTGCATAAATAATAAAACATGGCACGGCATCACCCTTCGTGCATTATCACTCTTCCTCACCCAAATAACAATCACGGTTAAGGGCAGAGAAAGAAAACAACAAATCATGAACCGTCCCGGCAAGGGACACAATAATCATTCTACAACCCGGCAAGGGTTCAACAATTTATCTTCAAAATATCTCACAACAAATATCAACAACGACTCACGGTCATGCTAGACGCCAGTGTATGGATGCTCGTCACCACAGCCCATACACCGCACTCGATCACATAGCACATAATCCTATTCCCTCAAGCTAGGATAGAACAAACACTTACCTCGAAAGTTTACGAACGATTCAATCCGTAGCAATGCCTTTTCCTTTTGAATTTGACTCCAATCCAATCGTATCTATACACAATTGATTTAATATCATCAATTCTACTTAACAAACTAGTTCATATTGCTAAATATGGTTTTTACAACATTCTGCCCGGAATAGTAAAAATCGACCCCGGGCCCACATAATCGAAACTCAAGTTTCGAACCAAAATAAGTTCACCCAATCTTCCATGAGTTCAAATATACAATTTGTTCTTAAGTTCGACTCCAAAACGAGTTCTAGATCGCAAATTCTTTGAAAACCCTTACTATACTAAATTCTCAATTTTTCTACCCATTTACACCTAATTAGGCTTAGGAATTCAAATAATATTGATGGAAAATGAAGAAAACGAGTTAAGAATCACTTACCCAAGAAATTTGATGAAGAATCGCTCAAAATCGTCCAAGGAGATGTGGAGAAGAGAGTTGAACAGAAATGGGATTTTTATCCCGTTTCTGTTCTGTTTTGGGATTAAATTCACCGGGCAACGATTTTGTTCTACGCGATCGCGTGAACTGGGTCGCGATCGCGGAGGGCAAATATTCAACACTACGCGATCGCGTGGTCAATGTTGCGATCGCCTAGAAGAATTTCGCTGGGGTGGCTTATTTGTACTACGCGATCGCGTGAACAAGGTCGCGATCGCATTGAAGGAGAACGGAAGGCTACGCGATCGCGTGCAGACGGCTGCGATCGCATTGAAGAAGAACAGGAAACTACGCAATCGCATGCAGACGGATGCGATCGCGTTGGGTAATTTGACAAGGCAGTGCGATCGCGTGTACAAGGCCGCGATCGCGTAGAGTAAAATGTTTGTGTAAAAATTGCAGAAAATCTGCCAGTTTCCTAAGTCCAAAAACACCCCGAACCACCTCCGAAACACTCCCGAGCCCTCGGGCTCCAAACCAAATATACACACTAACTCAAAAACATCATACGAACTTGCTCGCGCGATCAAATCGCTAAAATAACATCAAAATAAATGAATTGAGCCTTAAAACTCAAGAATTCTTTAAAATTTCATAATTTCCAAAATTTTCAATTTAAGGCCGAAACACGTCAAACGACATCCGTTTTCAACCAAACTTTACAGGAAGTGCTTAACCAATATATATGACCTGTACCGGGCGTTGGAACCAAAATACGAGCCCGATACCAGTACTTTTTAATCAAAATTCAGTTTCATTTTCCTTAAACATTTTCGGAAAACAATTTAACAGAAAAATTCTTTTACCGGGGTTCTAGACCTCGGATTTCAATTCCGGGCATATGCCCAAGTTCCATATTTTTCTACGGATTTTCTGAGACAGTCAAATCACGGATCCGGTCCGTTTACCAAAAATGTTGACCAAAGTCAACCATATCAATATTAATATCAAAATTCTTCAACTTTTTCACATATTTCAACATAAATATTTTCCAGCTTTGTGCCCGGATTGTGCACGCAAATCGAGGCAACTATAAATGAGGTTTTCAAGACCTCAAAAGCTCGAAATGATTAATAAAACAAGTGATGACCCTTTGGGTCGTCACAATCTCCACCTCTAAAACAACCGTTCGTCCTCGAACGGACAAAAGAAAGAAGTACTCGAGTCATGGAATAAATGAGGATATTGGCTCGGCATGTCAGATTCGGACTCCTAGGTCGATGCCTCAGGAAGCTGTCCCCTCCACTAAACTCGCACAGAAGGAAAATTCTTCGACCTCAACTATCGAACCTGCCGATCTGGAATAGCTACCGGCTCCTCCTTATAGGATAGATCTTTGTCCAATTGGACAGTGCTAAAATCTAACACGTGCGATGGATCGCCGTGATATTTTTGGAGCATGGACACATGAAACACTGGATGTACAGCTGATAAGCTAGGTGGCAAGGCAAGCTTATATGCCACCTATCCCACACGTCTAGAATCTCAAATGGACCAATATACCTAGGGCTGAGCTTGCCCTTCTTCCCGAACCTCATCACGCCCTTCATAGGTGACACTTGGAGCAATACTCGCTCCCCAATCATGAAAGTTATATCTCGAACCTTGCGATCTACATAGCTCTTTTGTCTAGACTGAGCTGTGCGAAGCCTATCTTGAATAATCTTGACCTTATCTAAGGCCTCCTGAACTAAGTCTGTACCCAACAACCGAGCCTCTCCCGGTTCAAACCAACCCACGGGAGACCGACACCTCCTACCATATAGAGCCTCATACGGTGCCATCTGAATACTGGACTAGTAGCTATTATTGTAAGCAAACTCCGCCAGTGGCAAGAAATGATCCCATGAACCTCCAAACTCAATGACGCACGCACGCAGCATATCCTCCAAAATCTGAATAGTGCGCTCGGACTGGCCATCAGTCTCAGGGTGAAACGTTGTGCTCAGCTCAACCCGAGTGCCTAACTCCTCCTGTACGGCTCTCCAGAAACGTGAAGTGAACTGAGTGCCTCTATCTGAAATGATGGAAACTGGAATACCATGCAGCCGAACTATCTCCCTGATGTAGATCTCCGCCAGTCACTCCGATGAGTAGGTAGTGCTCACCGGTATGAAATGGGCGGACTTGGTCAGCCGATCCACGATATCCCAAATGGAATCAAACTTCCTAATAGTCCGTGGAAGTCCAGATACAAAGTCCATGGTGATGCACTCCCATTTCCACTCTGGAATTTCAATCCTCTGGAATACACCACCAGGTCTCTGGTGTTCATATTTCACCTGCTGACAATTTAGACACCGAGCGACATACGCAATGATATCTTTCTTCATTTTGCGCCACCATTAGTGCTGCCGTAAGTCCTGGTACATCTTCGCGGCGCCCGGATGAATAGAATACCGCGAACTGTGGGCCTCCGCTAAGATTAACTCTCGAATCCCTTCGACATTGGGCACACAAACTCGACCCCGCAATTTCAATACCCCATCATCATCTAGATTTACCTGTATGGCACCTCCCCGCTGTACTGTATCTCTCAACTCACACAAATGAGGATCATCAAATTGCCTCTCACGGATACGCTCAAATGAGGAAGAACGAGCGACCGTGCAGGCTAACACCCTGCTAGGCTCAGAAATGTCTAATCTCACGAACCGGTTAGCTAAGGCCCGGACATCTATAGCTAATGGTCTCTGACTGACCGGAATATATGCAAGACTACCCATGCTGGTAGACTTTCTACTCAATGCATCGGCCACCACATTGGCCTTACCTGGGTGATATAAAATAGTAACATCATAGTCTTTTAGCAACTCTATCCACCTTCTCTGCCTCATATTCAACTCTTTTTTCTTAAACAAATACTGAAGACTCTTATGATCGGTGTATACTTCACATGCTACACCATACAAATAATGCCTCCGGATCTTCAATGCGTGAATAATCGCCGCCAATTCTAGATCATGCACTGGATAATTCTTCTCATGAATCTTCAACTGCCTCGAAGCATAGGCAATAACCTTGCCATCCTGCATTAACACTGCACCAAGCCCAATACGGGAAGCATCACAATAAACAGTATAAGGTCCCGTACCTGTGGGTAAAACCAATATCGGTGCCGTGGTCAAGGTTGTCTTGAGCTTTTGAAAGCTCGCCTCACATTCATCGGACCATTCAAATTGAACACCTTTCTGTGTCAATCTGGTCAGTGGGGTTGCAATAGATGAAACCCCTCCACGAGTCGCCGATAATAACCCGATAATCCCAAGAAACCCCGAATCTCTGTGGCTGATGTCGGTCTAGGTCAGTTCTTGACTGCCTCAATCTTCTTCGGATCAACCTGAATACCTGTTGCCGTCACAATATGACCCAGGAATGCAACTGAACTTAGCCAAAATTCACACTTCGAAATTTTGCATATAGTTGGCTATCTTTCAGAGTCTGCAAAGTCACTCTGAGATGTTGCGCATGCTCCTCATGATTGCAGGAGTATGTCAATATGGAAACAATGAAGACTACAACGAACAAGTCTAAATAAGGCACGAACACACTCATGCGTATGCACATATCCATGACTCTGAAGTCTGGCCATAAGAGTTATTATTAAATTACAACATTGTCAATTAACCCCGTTATCAAATACCTTATTCTACAAATCCCACTTTACTCAGAATGAGGTATGGTGACCTCGTGATTATTTTCCCGAATTAATGCGTCATATTTATCCTTACTTGGTGCTCGTCTCAAAGGCTAAGCTCAACGGTTTCAAAATAGAAATGGCTAATATGAATAGAAACTATACAAGAATTGTCAAATAGTCCTAACGGACATGACTCTTATTTACGAATGCGATACGAAAGTATTAATTCATAAAAGAAGAATTTTAAACACATAAACTCTTACTACCAGGACCCAGTCCTCATATGATATCCACCGCAGCTTGAAGCTCGGCTTAGAAATATTTCACATTATGCCAAAAATTGGAGGATCTCATCCTCAACTCTGAATCACAATGCTTGCACATCATATAATCTGAAATTTTTCATTTCCTTTCTTTCTTCCTTTCAATAATTGTCCGTCAAAGATAATCACGACATAAAATGAACCCTCATACCGATAGGGCACACAATTAACGATTAAAATTAGTTATTCCGAGAATTATATCAAAACATACTGTAATAAGTAATATAAAGTCACTCTTAGTCTCATGGATATTTAGTAACTAACACCTAATAATAGGGATGTCTATCCTCATGTAATATCTCAACGGGAGTATTTCCCTAAGTAGTATGATTACGATGCTCGCTCATGAATGGAGCATGTTAAACAGACTCGCCTAAATTTTCTTTCAAAATCCAAATCAAATTAAGGGAAAATTATTCTGTTTATAACAATCTGAATTATACACGTGATGACACCATCTGGTGTAATGACCTCCCTCACACCATAAAAATTATATCAATGGTTGGGTCTCCACCTCTAGGATTTTCACCTCCACCTCTAACATCCTGACCTCTACATCTGGCTGGCCATGTAGGATAAATATTAACTGCAATGGAGCGTGTAGCCTGAGTGCTTTCCTAAAATTATATTTCTCCAAAAATTCCACATTCACAGCAATTCCTTTAAGGCTCAGTTAACTTGTTGTTCATGACAATATATATTCGGACACAGTCATTGTGACCTGTTACAACCGTTCAGATCGCATATACTACATATTGTAGAGAATCTCGGGGTGACGTCTACATAACATTTTCTAAAAATAGAGTTTAGTAGATAGCGTTGCATTGGCCGGCTTGCCCTCTTGGTAATCTTGTCACAAACATTGATGGCCAATTTCCTCTTTTGCTATGTTGGCTTAACATTGCTGAGCTACCCCGTTTACTCACAAACTCTTCGTTATTCTCTGGGGCGATTTCTTACCCCATGAAAGGAAACAACCTTAAATATGTATAAATTATTTAGAGGACCTTTCTATACCATATATATACAGTCCAATAACTCACCATATTTGTCCTTCACAACTCCAACACATCGACCGGACGTCAAGGTCCGTTGAAACCCAACACGATTTATTAGGTGATCTCCTGATATAATTGCACCTTCCGTTGGGACCATAACTGGTGTGGTAAATACATTATCTTCCCACTATTTTTGTGTGCCTTCTGTAGCACAGTAAAATGAACTCCTCGCATTCGGCTATTCCCACGTTCTGTAATTCCTCATAAGAACTGTCATGCACAATCTCGTGGGTTCTCAAAAGATGCACCGCTGAAGGTGGTAGCGAAGACTTTGGTGAAACCTATCTGTCCTCCGTAAAACTTTTGAAGGCATAGTTGATCTATCACCAGCCTGTGCCATTGTTCGGCTGGATAAGCAGTACGTGACTACGCCATTCGTGGGGAGACAAGAGCGGAAATTTAACTTAACACTTTGAAGAACAAATTCGCATGATAAGAAAGAACAAATGAGAAACTTTTTCCTAACTCAATAGACTCTGGAGGACAAGTACGGACGTCTCCGTACCTACCTCTCAAACTCTACTAAGCTTGTTCGTGAGTGGTGAGACCTATGTAACCTAGAGCTCTGATACCAACTTGTCACGACCCGGATTTTCCCCCAACATCGGGATCGTGATGGCGCCTACTCGTGGTAGCTAGGCAAGCCACTGTATTCATACTATCCTGTTTTTAACACAATTTTAATTAAATAAATGCGGAATACTTTATCGAAATAGAAATAACTAATTACAAGATGAAAATCATACCGAAATCCTCTACCCAAGACGTGGAGTCACCAACTCACGAACTACTACCGAATACTACACATAAGAGTTTGAAAGAAATATAACATAATTCTGTTTGTCTCGGAACAAAGAGACTACAGCTAGTAACATAAATCAAGAGAGAGACGCCGGGCCTGCGGACGTCTGCAAGCTACCTCGGTCTCAAATGTGATCAACTCCCACACAATCGAATTATTGCTGCTGCTCCTGATCGTAACCTGGACCTGTGCAAAAACGCACAGAAGTGTAGTATCAGCACAACCGACCCCATGTGCTGGTAAGTGCCTGGCCTATCCCGGCGAAGTAGTGACAAGCCTAGGACCAGACACCCACATAAACCTGTGCAGTTGCAATATATATATATATATATATATATGTACATAAACATTTATAAGGAAATACTCTGCTCTGCAATAACAACCAATAACTCATAATATCCAGATTAATCTAATCAACATAATTAAGTCTTACTTTCGTGTCTCAATTCTTTACTTTTCTTTTCTTATCTCGTGGTAGGCGTACCACCCGCTCCCAAATATATCAATAGGCTACCGGCAACTATGGCCAATGCCGAGATTCAAATCACTTTGTGGTCGGCGTGCCACACGATCCCATTTCTTATCATAAAAGTGGTCGGCGCGCCACACGATCCCAATTCTTTAATATATATATTACCACAATTAACCAAGTAATAACAAAATAAGGAATATCTCAAAAGAACTCAACAATTAACAACGATTAATAAGTTCACAAGGAAAACAAAGTATAATGGAAACACAAGTAATATCAAGTCAAGGAATAGCAAATAGTTGCACGGCATCACCCAAATAAAATATAATGGAAAAACAAGTAATATCAAGTCAAGGAATAGCAAATAGTTGCACGGCATCACCCTTCGTGCTTTTACTCTCATCCTCACCAAATAAGCAAATAAAGTGCACTGGCATCACCCTTCGTGCTTTTACTCTCATCCTCACATCCATAGTACGGCATGATCCTTCGTACATGGTTCAATAACAAGGCACGGCATGATCCTTCGTGCATAATCAATAAAACATGGCACGGCATTAACCTTCGTGCATAAATAATAAAACATGGCACGGCATCACCCTTCGTGCATTATCACTCTTCCTCACCCAAATAACAATCACAGTTAAGGGCAGAGAAAGAAAACAACAAATCATGAACCGTCCCGGCAAGGGACACAATAATCATTCTACAACCCGACAAGGGTTCAACAATTTATCTTCAAAATATCTCACAACAAATATCAACAACGACTCACGGTCATGCTAGACGCCAGTGTATGGATGCTCGTCACCACAGCCCATACACCGCACTCGATCACATAGCACATAATCCTATTCCCTCAAGCTAGGATAGAACAAACACTTACCTCGAAAGTTTACGAACGATTCAATCCGTAGCAATGCCTTTTCCTTTTGAATTTGACTCCAATCCAATCGTATCTATACACAATTGATTTAATATCATCAATTCTACTTAACAAACTAGTTCATATTGCTAAATATGGTTTTTACAACATTCTGCCCGGAATAGTAAAAATCGACCCCGGGCCCACATAATCGAAACTCAAGTTTCGAACCAAAATAAGTTCACCCAATCTTCCATGAGTTCAAATATACAATTTGTTCTTAAGTTCGACTCCAAAACGAGTTCTAGATCGCAAATTCTTTGAAAACCCTTACTATACTAAATTCTCAATTTTTCTACCCATTTACACCTAATTAGGCTTAGGAATTCAAATAATATTGATGGAAAATGAAGAAAACGAGTTAAGAATCACTTACCCAAGAAGTTTGATGAAGAATCGCTCAAAATCGTCCAAGGAGATGTGGAGAAGAGAGTTGAACAGAAATGGGATTTTTATCCCGTTTCTGTTCTGTTTTGGGATTAAATTCACCGGGCAACGATTTTGTTCTACGCGATCGCGTGAACTGGGTCGCGATCGCGGAGGGCAAATATTCAACACTACGCGATCGCGTGGTCAATGTTGCGATCGCCTAGAAGAATTTCGCTGGGGTGGCTTATTTGTACTACGCGATCGCGTGAACAAGGTCGCGATCGCGTTGAAGGAGAACGGAAGGCTACGCGATCGCGTGCAGACGGCTGCGATCGCGTTGAAGAAGAACAGGAAACTACGCGATCGCGTGCAGACGGATGCGATCGCGTTGGGTAATTTGACAAGGCAGTGCGATCGCGTGTACAAGGCCGCGATCGCGTAGAGTAAAATGTCTGTGTAAAAATTGCAGAAAATCTACCAGTTTCCTAAGTCCAAAAACACCCCGAACCACCTCTGAAACACTCCCGAGCCCTCGGGGCTCCAAATCAAATATACACACTAACTCAAAAATATCATACGAACTTGCTCGCGCGATCAAATCGCTAAAATAACATCAAAATAAATGAATTGAGCCTTAAAACTCAAGAATTCTTTAAAATTTCATAATTTCCAAAATTTTCAATTTAAGGCCGAAACACGTCAAACGACATTCGTTTTCAACCAAACTTTACAGGAAGTGCTTAACCAATATATATGACTTGTACCGGGCGTCGGAACCAAAATACGAGCCCGATACCAGTACGTTTTAATCAAAATTCAGTTTCATTTTCCTTAAACATTTTCAGAAAACAATTTAACAGAAAAATTCTTTTACCGGGGTTCTAGACCTCGGATTTCAATTCCGGGCATATGCCCAAGTTCCATATTTTTCTACGGATTTTCCGAGACAGTCAAATCACGGATCCGGGTCCGTTTACCAAAAATGTTGACCAAAGTCAACCATATCAATATTAATATCAAAATTCTTCAACTTTTTCACATATTTCAACATAAAAATTTTCCAGCTTTGTGCCCGGACTGTGCACGCAAATTGAGGCAACTATAAATGAGGTTTTCAAGACCTCAAAAGCTCGAAATGATTAATAAAACAAGTGATGACCCTTTGGGTTGTCACAACAAATAAGTTGAAAGATTTGAAAGAAAAGAGAGAAAAAGACTTATGTGGCTTTGGAAAGAAAAAACATAAACTTAAGAAAACATCATATCATATAAATAAACAAAAAAGGGTCCTAGGTTTAAATATTATATGGATCACGTTGGTGCAATATCACAATCATTCTCACACGAGATATTAGCGCACTATCAACATCTCCATGTCTACCCTTCCTACCCCGTAAAGGTTATTTAAACGTGTGGATTGGTCACAGGTATTTATCACGTGCTATTACCCGTCCCATCCTATAGGTCCTAGAGGGTATTTAGGACCGCTATTCCTATAAGGTGAGGACTAGGCTGAACCCTTAGGTTTAAAGGTCAAACACTAGGCGACATCAAACAAATAGGACTTCATGCAAGGGATTATATAAAGCAAATAAAAGGCTAAAGAAACCCTCCGTAGATAGCATATAATTAGCACATCTCAATCACATTTAAGGTCTAAGGAAATGATAGTTAAAAACAGGAACGTTCGAAAATATATTAAGATAAGAGCTGAAGTATTTAAACAAAATTTACAGAAAGGAGTTGGACGCAAATTTTCAGAACTTGGGAAAAAGGCAGGAGATACGTAACAGTTTAGAAATTGGAGCAAACATTTTAAACATACTCAAAAATATACGATAGGGCATAGCAGGTATAGTATTTTGTATGAAAATAATTTCAGACAGAAGAGGTAGGAAAACGTTTAGCACAGATGTAAAACCATTCCGAAGTGTAAAGCTAAGAGCATATAAGTATATTAGTTTTGAGCTATAGTTTTGGAAAATTACAGGGGACATAGTGTCGTGATGAGTTTTAGAAAAATAGTAACGCAATTCTGGAAAAAAATAACTAAATAGAAAGTATTTGCACAGATATGATTATTTAGAAAATAGGACAGAAGTTAAATAAGAAAACCAAGAGGGCCTCAGATAAAGGAAACACATTCGGATAGTTGAAAGGTGTCGAATGATTTAAACACAATTGAGATGGTTAATCGATTTTATCCGGCCTAAGGCTTGCCTAGGCACTATTTTAATCATAAAATAAAGTGGACATGCATGTCATTTTTTAGTTTTGGAGAAAACATGTTAACCAACCTTATGTCTATTAAACGAAATCAGTGGGGTATTCAACAGTTGAAAATACAGCCCTACATATATGATATCTAGTGTACACAAAGGTCCTAAAATATGGTATCTAAATATAATGGTAGTTCGGTTAAATATTAATTGATTGTGGTTATAAAGTAAATAACGTACTAATAGTAAAAGAGCATAAAGACGTGATCTTTAGTCGTGTTAAATATATGCCCTCTAAACATGGTTTCTATTGCACAAGTAGATAAGTAAAATCTTATAGACAGGTTTTCTACCCATTACTTCAAGCTAAGCATGCATAATCCCACCTAATTTCACTATAAACCAGATTGTTCATTACAAGTTATTACAGACCAATGTGACTAAATTACAGACTAAGTAATTAAATTACAGTAGTGAAGAGAAAAAATAAGAAGTTAATCTATAGGGAGCCTTTAGTTAGGCCCAAATCTCCAACCTCACTTCTTTAGAGTTTCACAACCTTTACCAAGGGTTTGGGTGCGGCAAAGCTCCCCGAGGGACCATTTGGGCCCTTGGCCAATACCAGGCACCCAAAACAAATTAATAAGACAGGTGCAAGTGTGGAATTACCATCCTTGTGCATCAAAGTTCAGTGGGTACTCAAGGTTCCCAAAGCAATGCTTACACGAAGGGGGTAGACCCTAATACTAGGAATGGTAAGATTGTGATATGGTTTAAAGAAATTGAGTTAAAAACAGTTGAAAGATGATCCGCATAGAACCAATTTTGAAAGAAAACAACAGAGGAGTAGGAGAGGAAGGTGAGTGAAATAAAATTTGATTAGAGTATCACACAGTGTTCAGGGAATACAATTACAAACAGGGGCAAGGGACATGGGGACAAGTAACACCTATGTGAGAACACAATTACACATACACAGACATCAAAGAGAAGCACTTTAGGGCTTTAAACATTCAAACAGGTTTCAACTAAAAGGGGTCAGGATTACATGTTAGTTATGTACTGGACTAAGGGACATGAGAGACATGCATTAATCAAAATCAGTAGATATGCTGAATTGGAAGAAGGGTAATCCTATCAATGAACTAGCAAAAAGGCATGAAAATTATGATGCAAACAGCAGATCCATAAGGAAAAGCATACAAGCAGCAAGAGAAAGTGCAATATAAATAAAAACATGTTGCTTTAAAGTTGTAAATCGCATAGGAGACATACTAGTTGAAGGTAAGGTAATGTAGAGCAGTAGGGAGCAATAATATGCATGGTGGTGAGAAATAATGTGCAGAGTATGCAGAGAGGTGATCAGCAGTATAGAGAGCAACGGAAGTGAGAAACAATACAATGGAACAGTGAAATAGTCTAAAACTCAGCCTGAGTTTCAAACTAGTGGAGCAACCAGTAGTCACAAAAGAGGTGAGAAGGATTGTGTGGAAACAAAGAGAGAGTACTGAACATTTCGTGTAACATAGAGTTCAGAAATAAATTTTGTTCGTGTGTGTGAGAAAGGAAGAGTAGTACTTATAGCTCTTTTTTAAAAACAATAGAGAACAGGGTAACAAGTATATAATTATAGAAACAGTAGCAAATTGAATCAATCACAGGACTTAATTCAATGAAGTTAGGGATTCATGATTCGAATGGGAGTACAGGTTATATCAGATAAAGGAAAGAATCAATTAGACGACTGATTACACCATAGTAAGAGTAGTAAGGCATGTAATATGTAATAAGGGCCAGATACATAATGCTTCAAATAAAAGCATATAATGAAAATATATTTAAGAGCACCAATATGGTAAAAATATAAATTAATTCTAAAAATTAGTCAAAGAATCACGGATGAGACTAAAATCGGAGGGAATCATTGCTAAGTATAGCGAGCATTTCACAAGTAAGGAAATAATTCAAAAAATCAATGTAAAATTTTCTAAGGAAAACACTACAAATCAGGGATTCAAGAAGATGCACAAAAATCAGTAGAATAACAGTTAGACCTATAAAATACAATAGGCGTAAGAATCATAGAACCCTAAGCAGGAAAATCACATGTTCAATAGAAGATTGGAACCCTAGTAAAATCTTAAAGCATGGAGCTCGAAATAACTACAAAACAAACAAGCTTATAACATAAACACAGCAGTCCTAATCACATAATACTCTAAAAAAAAGGAGAAGATATAGTGATTTTGAAAAGGGGTTCAGAAACCATAGTTTTGAAAATAAGAATAGAACGTTGAAAACTTGAATTAATCGAAGAATTTGAGTAGTGGGTAGTGTAATACACAATGAATAAGCTGAAAATTATTTTAAAAAGACACAGAGTAAGAGACTTAGGCAAAAATTAGGATTTTGCAATAAAAGCAGTAAGATGAGGAACCTGGCCGTGAAACTCGTTAACAATGAAGTTTAAAGCATTATCGGACTAAGCCCCATTGGAGAGAGACCAGAAATGGACCTAGGCGAGGCTTCGGTGGCCATCTCGTATGGTGGAAACTTCTAGAGTTCCAAAGATGAAGGGAACTGGTGAGATAAGGTTTCACGGCGGCTAGTGGTCGAGAGAGTGAGGCCGGAGTTGGCCGGTAGAGGTGATGAACCCATCGGAGAAGAAGGAGAGAACCAGAAGGTTCTAGAGAGAAGGGAGAGCGAACATTAGAGAGAGAGACCATCTTTGAGGGAATGAGGGGTCGGGGGTAGGCTAGGATTTAATTATGGTAACCTAATCTTGGTCGTTGATCTTAGTTGATCAACAGCTCAGATTAAATCAAAGGTGGACCGGGTATTTGAATGGGTATGGTTTGGGTTATTTTAAGATATGAGTTGGCTATATTGAGTTTAAATTGGGGTGAATTGAGGCTACAATTGAAAGCAATTTGAGGCCAAAATTGAAATACCCATTTTTCCCTTTTGAATTTATAAAAAAAAGTAAAAGATGTTAAAAATCAAATTAAAGGCACATGGTTAGAAAACCATATGTAAGTATTAATATAAAAATATTGGGAATGATTTTGTGATAAAAAAAATGCTATTAAATCGAGAAATATGCTAAAATTGTAATTTCGTGCAATTTTAGTTTAGAAATACCAAATGTGCTTGTAAAATTATGTAAAAATTATGTAAATTATAATTTTGTGTAAATGAGAGAATAAAATAATTATTCATCAAAATGATGAGTTCTGGGAATAACTATTGGTTTATATAGTGCAAAATATGCCATAAATTAGTTTTAAAAATCTTTAAAAATTGAAAAATATAGCAAAACCTTTGGGGATGCTTGTATATGCATATACATGCTATTTTGAAAGTATTTTGAGTATAAAAATACATAGGAAAAAATTGGATATTAACAATGATCTTGACTATTGCAAATGGTTAGACAATATTTTATTTTATATATATTTGTTTTATCGAAGATTATTAACAAGTACTATGTGTGTTAGCTCTTGTAAATATTTTTGCAGAATCTTGTGAACAAGCAACTGAAGCAGAAGGTGAACAATTGCAAGATGAAGAAAATGTGAAATTGGAAGAAAAAGAAAATGATGCAAGTAATATCTTAGCTGAATTGTCTCTTGAAAAAATACAATAAGGTAGTGTGCAGAAGATAGGTACTGATTGTGTTCTAAATATTATATTCATATTGAAATTTTGTCTCTTTATTTGATGAGTGGCAGCAAACTTTTGTATATATATATATATATATATATATATATATATATATATATATATATATATATATATTAGAGAGTTGCTGGATGGGGACAACAATGATGAAGCTGTTAGCAAATATACGAGAAAAAGAAAGAGGAGAATATTGGTTATGATGGTCCATCATTTTCTATTCTTTCTCCTACTCCTCCAAGTACACAAATGAGCATTGATGGGACTTTGACTATGGAGGTTGAAGGAAATATTGAAGAAGATCTTGGTCGAGGTAAAAGGAACAAGAAGCTAAGTTGGCAATTGAAATCTCCTTTCGATCAGGAAATAAAAGCGGGAACTTCGATCCTAGATGATCAAAATACTCCGAAGAGTTCAGGATAGATAAAATCAACATATACTCATAGTCGTATTTTTCATTACGCTGCAGAAGATGAAAATTAATTAAGAAATTTATTGTGTGGTTGCGCAAGGAGAAAAGCAGAGGTCGCAAAAAAGAGTAAGTCCCTTAATATATTTTACTATGTCCTTAACTTCTGTGATTGTAAGACTAATTTTAGGAATACGTCTCCTGAACTTTTGAAGTTGTAAGTCAAAGTTGAGGACCATGTGTCCTAAATATTCGAACTTGTAATTCAAAGTTAAGGATTGCCTATCGTTAACTTTTGAACCGTTAAGTCAAACTTAAGGACTGTTTGTCCTTAAGTTTGAACTTGGAATTCTAAGTTTAGAACATATAGTCCATAAGTTTTGAACTTAAACTATAAGTTAAGGACCTCCTATCCTTAACTTTTGAACTTGATACCCAAAGTTA
>JASVEL010010297.1:0-68368 GCA_032618575.1 Nicotiana noctiflora
AGAAAATTGTGGAACATTTCTTTCAAAAATCTCGGCCAGAAAACTGAGGATCTCTCGGCCAAAAAATCGTGGAACGTTTCTTTAAAATCCTGGCCAGAAAACCGAGGATCTCCCGGTCAGAATACTGTAGAGCCGTTTCTTTAAAACCCCAGCCAGAAAACCGAGGATCTCCCGACCAGAAAGTCGTGGAGCGTTTCTTTAAAATCTCGGCCAGAAAATCGAGGATCTCCCAGACAGAAAACTGTATAGCGTTTCCTTTAAATCCCGGCCAGAAAATTGAGGGTCTTCCGGCCAGAAAGCCGTGATACATTTCTTTCAAAACCCCCGCCAGAAAACCGAGGGTCTTCCGGCCAGAATGCCGTGAAACATTTCTTTCAAAACCCCGACCAGAAAACCGAGGGTCTTCCAGCCAGAAAGCCACGAAACCTTTTTTTCAAAATCCCGGCAGAAAGCCGTGAAACATTTCTTTCAAAATCCCGGTCAGAAAACTGTGGAGAATTTCTTTCAAAACCCCAGCCAGAAAACCGAGGGTCTTCCAGCTAGAAAGTCGTGAAGCATTTCTTTTTAGAGTACCCCGGTCAGAAAACCGAGAATCTCCCAGCCAGAATGTTGTGGACCCCCTTCTTTCTTTTCTCGGCCAGAAAATCGTGGAATCGTTTTCAAAATATCCCGTCCAGAAAATCGTGGAACCTTTTTAGAAAATCTCCCGACCAGAAAATTGTGGAGCATTTATTTCCGAAACAAGGTTTTAAAATCAAGATTCTCTTTGCCAATACCGAAGAGTCTTTTTAATCATTTTTATGTCACAACTAACTCACAAAATTTTCCTGGTGCAACTGGGGCAGAAAAATTTCATTCGTTTGTTCGTTTTGTTGTCTAAACAGGTTTGACATCGGGACACAAGGATCGAGATAACCTACAAGTTGAGTCTTAGTCCAGAATGAAGAAAAGAAGAAAAGAACCAAAAAGAAGACAAGTTCAAATATTTGAGTAAACCGAGGAGCGGACTGCTTAGAATCTGAATGAAGTCACGAGTTCCAACAATTCCATTTCACTTAATGTTACAGGAATAAACAAGCATGTACAACTTGCAAGTATCAAGATTCAGATCGAGGTCTACAGCAAAATCAGCTAAGACTCAAGATCAAGTTTTCAAGAGAATCATAGATAAGAATCTTGTAATTCATAATTGATAGCATAGCTAGCAAGTTTTATTTTCTCCTTTGGTGTAATAAGGAGGTCAGTAAGCAGTAAGCAGCAACAGCAGCAACGATAGCAACAGTAACAGCAAAGTGTCAGTCCATGGTAGTCCCAACTACCAAAACTTCCCGAACTACATTGACCTGATTCCTGCTTAGCCCAGGATATGTAGGAGGCACCCCGAAGAAAAGGCTCGGTCAAGATCATTTCAAAATGCTTCACACGGAGTGCTCAAACGGGCAAAAATCACTCGTATTCGCTCATTATTCTTTGGACAAAAACTTTTCACGTTTCCGCGCAAAGAGGGGCAGCTGTGAGAACGTGATTTTTGCCCTACATGAGAATTACTCCCAAAAATTCAAAAATAATATACTATTGTGATGTGTGTGATTTTCTGTGAATTTTGTGTAAATTTTAATTATCATCGTTTGCGTTTGTTTGTGCGTAATTATTCGTAAATTAATGTGTGTGTGTTGCATTTTGCATTTAGGTTTTATTTAAAGTAATTAAGTTTTTTTTTCAAAATATATAATAAATAAAAGTCAAAAAATAATGCATTTTTTTTACCTTTTAACATTTTAATCCAACCCGTTTTACCATGTGACCTGTTTACGCAGTCCCCACCAGCTACTAAACGGTACCATCTCTCTTTAGTGAGAGATCCAGGCCGTCGATCTTGTTTAATCGAACGGCCACGATTAAATCACCCCTTCCATATATAAGCTTAATCTTTACCCAGCCCCCCTCCCCGATCCAAACACCCCCTCTTCACTATCGTCTCCCTCAGAGACAATATCCCCCACACTAAACCCTAGCCGCCACTAGATCCTATCGCCTGAAACCCGACGGCAACAACGCCGCCGGTCACCAAACTAACACCCCTTGACCATCTGACCACCCCCAATCCAAATCTCGGACCCATTTTCTTCAAATTATCTTCCATCGTCTCAAATACTGAATCTGAGTTTGAAGCCCAAATTGAAATCGAGGGTTCTATGATGATTGAGACCACGGTGGATCTTAACCATGTGTTTTCACTTGAAAACACATGGCTAAGATCTCGTGTGGTCAAAATCAAGATTCTGTTTTAGAGTTTCAAGTTCGACTAATACGAATTGGATGTTTAGCCTGTTCTGAGGTATTTCTCTTTCTCTTTTCTATAGTTTTTCTTGATTATCACTGTGTTTTCCTCTTTTATCCGATTAAGCTATGTTTAATGCATCGCCTCTGTTAATTAACTCTCCTCCTCTTTTCGGACCCTTTTCTAGTCTATTTTTTCTTTTAATTGATTAGCATATGTTGTAAATTGTCGGTTAAGTAAGTTTCTTTTACTGGCTAATTCAGCTTTGTGCTAAGAATGATTATTGTGTATTTTACAATTCTTTGTTGTCAATAGAATTAGTTGTATTTATTTTTGACCCATTCGTATCGTTTTGTATTTTTCAATCCTGTGATATTTCGTTTTGGTTTGGTTTGAGCTCTATCTAATTCTCCATCTTCATTTTTGTTATCAAGCACCAAGCTAGTATTTTAATAGGATTTCGTAACAACTTCAATTTAAGTTGTGTACATAGGTTCTTCTTCCAATAAGAACAATCTGATAGTTTGAAGTCTTCAGGTTTTGGTTTGATTAGTTTCTCTTATTTTGATTTTATGTGTATTGAATCTGTACTCATTTAGTAATTTCAGTAGGATTAAGGGGTAATTTGGGATTTAAAAAATGGGAAAAAGCTTTAAAATTAGTGGTCTGCCAGAGGATATCCAATTAAGCTTTTAAATTAGGAATTATTTGACAAAGATAGTGGAATGTGAATTGGAACCTTTTGGAAGTATTTGAATATTATAATGAACCCTTGAATAATGCTAATTAAACAATGAATAAAACACACCTTAATGGGGTTAGTGAAATAGGATGGGAAAGAAATCATTTCTTAAGGAAAAAGGCATCGAAAACAGGTTGTTAAGGGGCTACTAATCTGGGTATTAAGGCTATAAAAGAAGGCAGACTTTCAATTTGAGGACAGAACAAAAACAGAGATTTTTCAGACTTTAGACATTCTGATACACATTCAAAAACAGAAAAAATTGAGAGATAAGAGTACTGTTCCATTACTGTTCAGAAAGAGTACTGTTCCATTACTAAACTCGCAGTCAGTTTGAGATTTTAGTTGAATTGAAGCTATTTTGAAGCTGGTTTTATTAAACTATTTGATTCCAGATTTTGTTGTAGTTGATTTCAGTTGGTTTTTAAGGTATTTCGAATTATTTTTGGGTCGCTCTGTTAGCTCCGTTGAGTATTCTGAATATTTCTGGATTCCTGGGCTTCATCTATGGCTGTTCTCATCGTTCTTACTGCGGAAATTATTTTGGTTGTGGTTGTTGTTGATTTCTGTTTGCTACTGTTGCTTGTTCCTGTTGTTGGTTCCTCATTTTTTTCATCATTTCTTCTAAATTCAGGTACACATTGAACCTCAAAATGACATATTGAAGTTGGGATTGGAATGCTGATAATACAATGTCACATGACAGTATAGTTTAGATCATTTGGTTCTGTATTCATTCACTTTTCTTTTGTTGTTATATGCTTATGTGTTCGTTAGTTGGTTATTAGTGAAACCTTGGCAAAATGAATGAGTAATTTAGTCTAGTATATTTAGAGTCGTGAATTATTGTATTTAGTCATGCTTTGGTATTGTTAGTTTTAATGTTCAGTAGTGTATTCAGAAGATAGGCGTGTGAGCATTGAGGATGATAAATTGAATATGTATAAGGTTAAATGGGAATTCTTATCCGGATGTCAACTCTATTCAGAGTGGATGTGGCAATTGCTTGGTCTGTAAATGTGTGTAACTGAGGGATTTCATATGGGAGTTTATATTGATGCTCTTTCGAAAAGAAAAGCTATGTCCTTGTATTGTTATTTACAAGCATGCTCTGTTTTGTTTACATGCTTAAGTTTTAAATGACACATGTAGGACCTTCTATATGAGACTAGAATCAATATTTTGTTGTGATTAAGCATGGTGCTAGTTTACATTGGTACTGACAGTCATATTCTGCGTATTTGGACTTGGCTATGTTGAATTGCCTCACATTTTTGGGCCATATATGTTAACACCTAATTTCCCCACCTTTTACACTAATTTCCCACTCCCTCATTTTCTTCACTCTTGTCCCCCATTTCACCCACTTCCCCCACTCTCTCCACTCTTGTCCCCCACTTAAACACACACTCTCTACACTTTACAACTCACGAATAGAACATCATACACGGGATGAGCCGACTAGTGAACTTCACGACTTTCCCCAAAGATAATAACGCGTTAGACTCTTTAGGTGCCATTTTAATTAATTTACATTCTTAAACTCGGGTGCACATTTATGTGACCCAAATCTAAATCTCAATGGAGTTGAAGGTATTAACAATCACGGGTGCATTGATTGCGACATGGTTCGAGATGCATTTTTACGACGTTGCAATTCTATTTAAAAATAATAATAAAAGCGGTTTAAAGTTATTAAGAGCACATAAGTTACATGTATTAAAATCATATTCTTAGCCAAATATAATAGTTTAAGCGATCGTGCTAGAACCACGGGATCCGGGAGTGCCTAACACCTTCCCTCGGGTCAATAGAATTCCTTACTTAGAATTTTTGGTTCGCAGACTTCATTTGGAAAGTCAAAATTTCCTCGATTCGGGATTTAAATAAACCGGTGACTTGGGACACCTCAATTTATTCCAAGTGGCAACTCTGAAATAAATAAAATAATCCCGTTTCGAATATTGTCACTTAAATGGAAAAACTCTCTTGTACATTTATCCATCGGGGTAAGTGTGCGCCAAAAGAAGATGTGACACACGCCACAGTGGATGATATGAATATTGCGCTTGGGCTGAAGGAGCCCCTTCAGAGTCTGTACACACCCCCAGTGAGCGTCGCCGACGTTAAACGGATCGGGCTACGCGTCGTAGCGGTCATGTGCATTGCATTGCATTCTTATTTGTAAATTATCTATGATAGTTGTGAATTGTTGTTGTTGTTAGTTCGTGGTAGGTATCCGACTATAGTTTTAGCTTTGCTCTGTGGTATTCTGTGGATTTCCTGCTTTTAGCTATTTTATATACTTTTTGCTCACTGAGTATTTAGTACTCACCCCTACTCCCTGCACCTTTGTGTGCAGATCCAGGTACACATGAGGGTTAGACGAGTATTCCAGCTTATTTTCAGAGTATACTCAGTTTTTGCTTAGAGGCTCTAGACTCGTGATCCCAAATCTTTTGGGAGTGTTATTTTTGATATTCGCTTTTTAGTATTTGATTCTACTATTATTATTGGAGTATATTTATTGACTCTTATATTCTTCTTGAATTCGTCCTTTTGGGACTGGTTTTCTATTTGGAAACAGTTGTTGGTCTGGCTTGCCTAGCTTTAGTATTGGGCGTCATCACGACTGGGTTTGGGTCGTGACACCTATATGTCTATGGAGTTAGAATCAACAAGAATACATTTATAATTCCTGTAAATCAACCAAGCAAGGCAATTAGGTATATGTCTATCCTAACCGCGAATTCGTTCCCCAAGGCCTAGGTTCAAGAACTTGCTCTACTCAACCCTATATGCAATCTAGAATTTCCACTTTCGAGTTCAACTCTAGATTCTTAGATAGTATTCAATTGGTGATCAAGCAATCAAATAATTAAGTGCGGGATTGAATAAATAAACCAATATGATAAACTAAGATATCGAAATCAATATTCGAATAACAATAGTCATGAAAGAACCACAACCCTAGAACGTGAAGTTTAGCTCCACATAGACATGGTAGCAAAATAACAAATCATACAAAGAAACATAAAAAGACTAAGTTGGTAGAAGAAAAGATGAAATCCGGCCTCCACGGCGGCTCTGTGCTCTTTCTTGGTCAAAAATTGCTCTCAGAAATGTTCTCCTATGTATATATACCAAGTAGGGTTGTGTTCAAGCAATTATACCTTCTCCCATGTGAAAAAAGACACTTTTCGCTGCAGCGCACCTGACCGAGCTAGTTTGCTGACATATTGTTCTTGGACGCGCATGTACTAGCGCTGCCGCGCTATTGCGGATTTTTTACCCTGTTCCGTTCCGAATTTGGAAAAATGTAAAACAGGAAAGTTGTAGCACTTTGAGTTAGCTTTCCCACCATATATTATGGAGGCAAAATGGGGTTTTGAGTGAAAAGTTATGTCTATTTAACTAGACAGTGCGCAATCTACCCACTGGAGTTTTTGTTCGCTCTAACCATCATCTGTTGACCCCCATACACGATCCCGGCTTAATTCCTTGAACTTTTACTCAAACTTTAAAGCTTCAAATTTACTTGAATTCATTCTATAACATATACATAGCTCGGAATCACTCCTACAAGGCATAAAAACACAACATTAGTGCAAAATATTAGCGATTAAAGCTCAAACTCAATTAAAATGCTGTAAATTAGAGTGTAATAATCGACTAAAATACGTAATTATAACTTATCCCACACTTAAATGTTGCTCGTCCTTAAGTCAACCAATAATTTACTCTATCTATGAGCACTTAACATATTTGAAGCACACTACACCAATAATTATGGTTGATAGCAACAATTAACTCTAACATATGCAATCATCATACACTTCCCTTTACTTATGTCACTCTTCAAAACTATTCAAACAAAGACAACATGCTCATAACAATCCTAGCCACAAAAATGTCACGACCCGGAGTTTTCCCCAACATCGGAATCGTGATGGCGCCTACTCGTGGTAGCTAGGCAAGCCACTATATTCATACTATCCTGTTTTTAACACAATTTCAATTAAATAAATGCGGAATACTTTATCGAAATAGAAATAAGTAATTACAAGATGAAAATCATACTGAAATCCTCTACCCAAGACGTGGAGTCACCAACTCACGAACTACTATTGAATACTACACATATAAGTTTTGAAAGAAATATAACATAATTCTGTTTGTCTCGGAACAAAGAGACTACAGCTAGTAACATAAGTAAAAAGAGAGACGCCGGGCTTGCGGACGTCTGCAAGCTACCTCGGTCTCAAATGTGATCAACTCCCACGCAATCGATTTATTGTTGCTGCTCCTGATCATAACCTGGACCTGTGCAAAAACGCACAGAAGTGTAGTATCAGCACAACCGACCCCATGTGCCGGTAAGTGCCTGGCCTATCCCGGCGAAGTAGTGACAAGCCTAGGACCAGACACCCACATAAACCTGTGCAATTCAATATATATGTATACCACAGAATAATAAGAAATAACCAAGTAATAACACAATAAAGAATATCTCAAAGAATTCAACAATTAACAAAAGTTAATAAGTTCACAAGGAAAACAAAGTATAATGGAAACACATGTAATATCAAGTCAAGGAATAGCAAACAATTGCACGGCATCACCCTTCGTGCTTTTACTCTCATCCTCACCAAATAAGCAAATAAAGTACACGGCATCACCCTTCGTGCTTTTACTCTCATCCTCACATCCATAGTACGGCATGATCCTTCGTACATGGTTCAATAACAGGGCACGGCATGATCCTTCGTGCATAATCAATAAAACATGGCACGACATTAACCTTCGTGCATAAATAATAAATCAAGGCACGGCATCACCCTTCGTGCATTATCACTCTTCCTCACTCAAATAACAATCACAGTTAAGGGCAAAGAAAGAAGCAGAAATTCATAAACTGTCCCAACAAGGGCAATCAATAATTATCTTCACAACAAGTCCCGACAAGGGAGAACAATAACAATTCATCTGTAAATATATCTCAAAATAAGCATTTTCAACGACTCACGGTCATACTAGACGCCAGTGTATGGATGCTCGTCACCACAGCCCATACACCGCACTCGATCACATAACACATAACACATAATCCTATTCCCTCAAGCTAGGATAGAACAAACACTTACCTCGAATGTTTATGAACAATTCAATCCGTGGAAATGTCTTTTTCTTTCAAATTTGGCTCCAATCCAATCGTATCTATACACAATTGATTTAATATCATCAATACTACTCAACGAACTAATTCATAAGGCCAATTACAACTTTTACAACATTCTGCCCGAAATAGTGAATTTTGACCCCGGGCCCACATGGTCAGAACTCGGGGTTAGGACCAAAATCCTGTTACCCATCCCCTCACGAGTTCATGTATATGATTTGTTTCAAAATCGGACCTCAATTCGAGGTCCAATTTCCCAATTTATGAAAAAAACCCTATATTCTAACAAAACAAGAAATTCTACCATGAAAACCTTTGATTTCTATTGAAAAACATGTTTAATGGTGTTAGGAATTGAAAGAATTAAGTAAATAGTGACTTACAATTGTTTTGAAGAAGAAAGAATCCGTGAAGAATCGCAAATGGGTGTTTTTGTTTTGTAAAAAGTGAAGAAATGAACTGAAAATCGTGTTTTACAGGTCTCCGTGTTCGCATTTGCGAACATGGGTTCGCAATTGCGAACCCCGACCAATTTCTGGAGTTTGAAAAATAAGCTAAGGCTGGGAAGTTCGCATTTGCGAACTTTTGTTCGCATTTGCGAAGCCAAGGCAAATCTGGGGCTTCGCATTTGCGAACATTTGTTCGCATTTGCGAACCAGGCTGGAAAGGGCGAACAAGGCTGCCTCCAGGGACCTTCGCATTTGCGAACATTTGTTCGCATTTGCAAACAAGGCTGGGCCGAGGGACCTTCGCATTTGCGAAGAATGCTTCGCATTTGCGAAGCATGCCTTTTCACTGGAGGCCTCGCAATTGCGAGGTTTGGTTCGCATTTGCGAACCCAACTGGTCCTGGGCACCTTCGCATTTGCGACTAAGGGTTCGCATTTGCGAACCCTGCCTTGACCTGCCACCTTCGCAATTGCGAGAAATACTTCGCAATTGCGAAGACAACAGCTGGGTGAAAAACCAGCAGTGCAACATTTCAGAATTTAATCCAACGGCCTATCAAATCTTTACCCGAGCCCCCGGCTCCAAACCAAACATGTACACAACCTCAAAAACACATTATGAACTTGTTCGTGCGATCACATCGCCAATATCACATCGTTTTCATCAAATCAAGCCTCAAATTCATGATTTTCATACTTTTGGTTTTCAAAACTTTCAAACTTGGAACTCAAGGTCCAAAACATCTCAAACGACATCCGAATGTCACCAAACTTTACGTAAATCACATATATAATATTTAAGACTTGTACCGGGCGTCGGAACCAAAATACGAGCCCGATACCAAGGTCAATTAATTCATTTCCTTTAACAATTACATCAAAAATAATTTCATAGAAAAATTCATAACTTGGGCTCTAGGCCTCAGAATTCGACTCCGGACGCATGTCCAAGTCCCATATTTTCCTACGGACCTCTCGGGACCATCCAATCTCGGGTCCGGATCCGTTTACCAAAAATGTTGACCGAAGTCAACCATATCAATATTAATATCATTTTTATCCAAATTTCTCATAGAATTCATATTTTCTATCACAAAAATCTTTCCGGCTACATGCTCGGATCGTGCACGTAAATCAAGGCAACATAGAATGAGGTTTTCAAGGCCTCAGAAGCTCGAAATGATTAATAAAACAAGTGATGACCCTTTGGGTCGTCACATTCTCCACCTCTAAAACAACCGTTCGTCCTCGAACGGACAAAAGAAAGAAGTACTCGAGTCATGGAATAAATGAGGATATTGGCTCGGCATGTCAGATTCGGACTCCTAGGTCGATGCCTCAGGAAGCTGTCCCCTCCACTAAACTCGCACAGAAGGATAACTCTTCGACCTCAACTGTCGAACCTGCCGGTCTAGAATAGCCACCGGCTCCTCCTCATAAGATAAATCATTGTCCAATTGGACAGTACTGAAGTCTAACACATGTGTGGGATCGCCGTGGTATCTCCGAAGCATAGGTACGTGAAAAACTGGATGCACGGCTGATAAGCTAGGCGGCAAAGCTAATCTGTAAGCCACCCCTCCCACTCTGTCTAGAATCTCAAATGGACCAATATACCTAGGGCCGAGCTTGCCCTTCTTCCCGAACCTCATCACGCCCTTCATAGGCGACACTCGGAGCAATACTCGTTCACCAATCATGAAATGCACATCTCAAACTTTACGATCCGCATAAGTCTTCTGCCTGGACTGAGCTGAACGCAATCTCTCCTAAATAGTCTTGACCTTATCCAAGGCCTCCTGAACTAAGTCTGTACCCAACAACCGAGCCTCTCCCGGTTCAAACCATCCAACTGGTGATCGACATCGCCTACCATACAACGCCTCATACGGAGCCATCTGGATGCTAGACTGGTAACTGTTATTGTAGGCGAACTCTGCTAATGGCAGAAACCGGTCCCACGAGCCTCCGAAATCAATAACACAGGCTCGAAGCATGTCCTCTAGAATCTGAATAGTCCTCTCGGACTGGCCATCCGTCTAAGGATGAAATGCTGTACTCAACTAAACTTGGGTTCCTAACTCCTGCTGGACCGCTCTCCAGAACCGCGAGGTAAACTGCGTACCCCGATCAGAGATAATAGATACTGGTACTCCATGGAGACGAACAATCTCCCTAATGTAAACCTCCGCTAACCTCTCCGACGAGTAGGAGACAGATACTGGAATAAAGTGTGCTGACTTGGTCAGCCTATCAACAATGACCCAAATAGCATCAAATTTCCTCCGAGTCAAAGGAAGTCCAGTAACGAAGTCCATAGTGATCCGCTCCCATTTCTACTCGGGAATTTCAATCCTCTGGAATACACCACCAGGTCTCTGGTGCTCATATTTCACCTGCTGACAATTTAGACACCGAGCGACATACGCAACGATATCTTTCTTCATTCTGCGCCACCAATAGTGTTGCCGTAAGTCCTGGTACATCTTCGCGGCGCCTGGGTGAATAGAATACCGCGAACTGTGGGCCTCTGCTAAGATCAACTCTCGAATCCCTTCGACATTGGGCACACAAACTCGACCCTGCAATTTCAATACCCCATCATCATCTAGGTTTACCTGTGTGGCACCTCCCCGCTGTACTGTATCTCTCAACTCACGCAAATGAGGATCATCAAATTGCCTCTCACGGATACGCTCTAATAAAGAAGAACGAGCGACCGTGCAGGCTAACACCTGCTAGGCTCAGAAATGTCTAATCTCACGAACCGGTTGGCTAAGGCCTGGACATCTAGAGCTAATGGTCTCTGACTGACCGGAATGTATGCAAGACTACCCATGCCGGCATACTTTCTACTCAATGCATCGGCCACCACATTGGCCTTACCTGGGTGATATAAGATAGTAACATCATAGTCTTTTAGCAACTCTAACCATCTCCGCTGTCGTAGATTCAACTCCTTTTGCTTGAACAAGTACTGTAGGCTTTTGTGATCAGTGTACACCTCACACATCACACCATATAGATAATGCCTCCGGATCTTTAAGGCATGAACCACCGCTGCTAACTTAAGATCATGAACTAGATAATTCTTCTCATGTATTTTTAACTGCCTCGAAGCATAAGCGATAACCTTACCATTCTGCATCAATACCGCTCCAAGCCCTGTACGAGATGCTTCACAATAAACTATATAAGGTCCTGCACCCGTAGGTTGTATCAGCACTGGTGCGGTAGTCAAGGCTATCTTGAGCTTCTGAAAGCTCGTCTCACACTCCTCTGACCACTGGAACTAGGCACCCTTCTGGGTCAACCTAGTCATCGGGGCTGCAATAGAAGAAAACCCCTCTACAAATCGACAGTAGTAACCTGCTAATCCCAAGAAACTCTGGATCTTAGTCACTGAAGCTGGTCGAGGTCAATTCTGGACTATCTCAATCTTCTTCGGGTCCACCTGAATATCTTCCACTGATACAATATGGCCCAAAAATGCTACCGAACTCAGCCAGAACTCACATTTCGAAAATTTGGCATATAGCTGGTTATCTTTCAGAGTCTGAAGAACCACTCTGAGGTGCTGCTCATGCTCTTCCTGGCTGCGGGAGTACACCAGGATGTCATCTACAAAGACTATCACGAACAGATCTAAGTAAGGCCTGAATACCCGATTCATTATCTCCATGAATGTTGTTGGGGCATTGGTCAACCCGAAGGACATGACCAAGAACTCATAATGCCCATATCTAGAACGAAAGGCTGTCTTAGGAATGTCAGCCGCCCTGATATTCAGCTGATGGTAGCCTGACCTCAAGTCTATCTTAGAAAATACCCTCGCTCCTTGGATCTGGTCAAACAAATCATCAATCCTCGGCAGTGGATACTTATTCTTTATTATCACTTTGTTTAATTGTCGGTAATCAATACACATCCGCATCGAGCCATCTTTCTTCTTTACAAATAATACAGGTGCTCCCCAGGGGGAAACACTGGGCCTGATAAAGCCTTTCTCAAGAAGGTCTTGCAACTGATCTTTCAACTCTTTTAATTCTGGCGGGGCCATACGATAGGGTGGAATAGAGATGGGTTGAGTGCCCGTTGCGAGATCAATACAGAAATCAATATCCCTGTCGGGTAGCATGCCCGGCAGGTCTGAAAGAAAAACCTCAGGAAACTCCCGTACAATAGGGACTGATTCAATAGAAGGAACTTCTGCGCTGGAATCACGAACATAAGCCGGATAAGCTAGACACCCCTTCTCGACCATGCGTCGAGCCTTAACATAGGAAATAACAGTGCGAACGGAGTGGCTTGAGGTACCTTTCCACTCTAGTCGGGGTGATTCTGGCAAGGCTAAGGTCACAATCTTAGCATGACAATCTAGAATAGCATGGTATGGGGACAACCAGTCCATCCCCAATATGACATCAAAATCTACCATATCCAAAAGCAACAGATCAACACGGGTCTCAAGACCCCCAAATATAACTACGCACGAACGATGCACCCGATCGACTACAATAGAGTCACCCACTGGTGTAGCCACATAAACTGGAATATCCAGAGCATAGCTGGGCACAGCCAAATACGGTGCGAAGTAGGAAGACACATAGGAATATGTAGATCTAGGGTCAAATAATATTGAAGCACCTCTGCCACACACAAGAATAGTACCTGTAATCACGGCATCTGATGCCTCTGCCTCTGGCCTGGCCGGTAAAGCATAGAATCGGGGATCTGCACCTCCCCTCTGAGCTGCGTCTCTAGGACGACCATCAACTGGCTGACCTCTACCTCTGGCCGGACGGTCTCCACCTCTACGGTCTCGACCTCCACCTCTATAATCTCTACCCCCGCCTCTGGCTGGCTGGGCAGGCCGAGGGTCAGCTGGGGCCTGAATCATAGGACGAGGACCTCGCTGCTGAGAGTTGCCCGCTGCTATAGGGCAATTCCTGATAAAATGACCCGGGTCACCACAACCGTAGCAACTCTTGGACCGATAGGGCTGCCGGCCCTGATGACCCGAATGGCCTCCACGAACACTCGAAGAGGCCGAGCATTAACAGGAGGCCGGTCCGAATAATGCCCACGAAAACCACGATCACCCGGTCCACCCCGTGAGCTCGAAGGGCGGAATGAAAAGGCTCGGAAGACCGGCCTCTATCAAAGGATTCTCTGCTACCAGAGGAAGAAGCACCAAACCTACCCGAATGACGAGGCCTCTTATCCGAAGAATAACCGCCTCCCCTAGCAAGAGCCATCTCAACTCGCGTGCCGCATTAGCCGCCTCCCGAAATGATATGTCACTCCCCACGCCCATAGCCATCCGGAGTCTAATTGGCCGATTAAGCCCATCTATAAACCTCGCGGACCCTCTCCCGCTCTCGTGGGAAGTATCACCACCGCACGACGAGCCAAATCGACAAATCTAGTCTCATACCGTGTAACCGTCATAGTGCCCCGATGGAGACGCTCAAACCGCCTCCGAAGTACATCCCGCCGAGTAGCAGGGGAGAAACTTCTCCATAAATAGTTCCGCAAACCGATCCCATGATAAAGCTGGGGACCCTGATGGTCGAGTCAAGCAATAATCTCTCCACCAAGTCTTGGCGGATCCCGCAAGCCTGAAATGTACAGAAATCAACTCCATTTGACTCCACAATCCCCATAGTTTTGAGAATCTCATGGCAACCGAATAAGAAGTCCCGAGGATCCTCTGATGTGGCTCCGCTGAACGTAGTGGTAAATAGCTTGGAGAACCGATCAAGTTTCCATAACGAATCGAAGTCATGGTCGCTCCATCACCGGCATGAGTCGTGGTACTCGACCGAGTGGCCACGATCGGCCGAACCACCGGGGCTCGAGGCCGAGGAGCTACCGGCTCCGGAGTACGAGCAATAGGAGTCCGGGCCCCTCCTCCGGCCTGAGAAGCGGCCGGTGCAACCGATAATAAACCCGCTCTGGCAATGCTGTCCATAAATCCCGCTATTCCGACCAAAGCATCCCGGAGATCCGAGGTAAATAAAGCCTCTCCTGGGACCTGAGCCTGGGCCCACTAGAGCTGCTGGGACCGGAACCTCCTCGTCAATCTCAATATGAGGCTCCACCTCCGGGGTAGCCGCCTCGGGGCTGAGCTCTACCCCTACCACGGCCTCCGATACGGCCTCGGCCCCCGCCCTCGCGGAGCTGCCTGGGGCTCGGGCTGCTGGTCGGCGGACGAAGAAGCGCGTGTCCTCACCATCCGCGAAAGGACAGAGTAGAAATTCAATCAGTAATTGAGAAACAAGTCGCACGACAAGAAAGAACAAATGAGAGACTCTTTCCTAACTCAATAGACTCCTGGAGGACAAGTACATACGTCTCCGTACCTACCTCTCAAACTCTACTAAGCTTGTTCGTGAGTGGTGAGACCTATGTAACCTAGAGCTCGATACCAACTTGTCACGACCCGGAGTTTTCCCCAACATCGGGATCGTGATGGCGCCTACTCGTGGTAGCTAGGCAAGCTACTATATTCATACTATCCTGTTTTTAACACAATTTTAATTAAATAAATGTGGAATACTTTATCGAAATAGAAATAACTAATTACAAGATGAAAATCATACCGAAATCCTCTACCCAAGACGTGGAGTCACCAACTCACGAACTACTATTGAATACTACACATAGAAGTTTGGAAGAAATATAACATAATTCTGTTTGTCTCGGAACAAAGAGACTACAACTAGTAACATAAGTAAAGAGAGAGACGCCGGGCTTGCGGACGTCTGCAAGTTACCTCGGTCTCAAATGTGATCAACTCCCACGCAATCGATTTACCGCTGCTGCTCCTGATCGTAACCTGGACCTGTGCAAAAACGCACAGAAGTGTAGTATCAGCACAACCGACCCCATGTGCTGGTAAGTGCCCGGCCTATCCCGGCGAAGTAGTGACAAGCCTAGGACCAGACACCCACATAAACCTGTGCAATTCAATATATATGTATACCACGGAATAACAAGAAATAACCAAGTAATAACACAATAAGGAATATCTAAAAGAATTCAACAATTAACAACAGTTAATAAGTTCACAAGGAAAACAAAGTATAATGGAAACACATGTAATATCAAGTCAAGGAATAGCAAACAATTGCACGGCATCACCCTTCGTGCTTTTACTCCCATCCTCACCAAATAAGCAAATAAAGTACACGGCATCACCCTTCGTGCTTTTACTCTCATCCTCACATCCATAGTACGGCATGATCCTTCGTACATGGTTCAATAACAGGGCACGGCATGATCCTTCGTGCATAATCAATAAAACATGGCACGGCATTAACCTTCGTGCATAAATAATAAATCAAGGCACGGCATCACCCTTCGTGCATTATCACTCTTCCTCACCCAAATAACAATCACAATTAAGGGCAAAGAAAGAGAAGCAGAAATTCATAAACTGTCCCAACAAGGGCAATCAATAATTATCTTCACAACAAGTCCCGACAAGGGAGAACAATAACAATTCATCTGTAAATATATCTCAACATAAGCATTTTCAACGACTCACGGTCATACTAGACGCCAGTGTATGGATGCTCGTCACCACAACCCATACACCGCACTCGATCACATAACACATAACACATAATCATATTCCCTCAAGCTAGGATAGAACAAACACTTACCTCGAATGTTTATGAACAATTCAATCCGTGGAAATGTCTTTTTCTTTCAAATTTGGCTCCAATCCAATCGTATCTATACACAATTGATTTAATATCATCAATACTACTCAACGAACTAATTCATAAGGCCAATTACAACTTTTACAACATTCCGCCCGGAATAGTGAATTTTGACCCCGGCCCACATGGTTGGAACTCGGGGTTAGGACCAAAATCCGGTTACCCATCCCCTCACGAGTTCATGTATATGATTTGTTTCAAAATCGGACCTCAATTCGAGGTCCAATTTCCCAATTTATGAAAAAAACCCTATATTCTAACAAAACAAGAAATTCTACCATGAAAACCTTTGATTTCTATTGAAAAACATGTTTAATGGTGTTAGGAATTGAAAGAATTAAGTAAAAAGTGACTTACAATTGTTTTGAAGAAGAAAGAATCCGTGAAGAATCGCAAATGGGTGTTTTTGTTTTGTAAAAAGTGAAGAAATGAACTGAAAATCGTGTTTTTCAGGTCTCTGTGTTCGCATTTGCGAACATGGGTTCGCAATTGCGAACCCCGACCAATTTCCGGAGTTTGAAAAATAAGCTAAGGTTGGGAAGTTCGCATTTGCGAACATTTGTTCGCATTTGCGAACATTTGTTCGCATTTGCGAACACTGGCAGACAAAGGGATGTTCGCATTTGCGAACTAATGTTCGCATTTGCGAACACAGGCAAATCTGGGGGCTTCGCATTTGCGAACCAGGTTGGCCTTCAGGGACCTTCGCATTTGCGAACATTTGTTCGCATTTCCGAACGAGGCTGGGCTGAGGGACCTTCGCATTTGCGAAGAATGCTTCGCATTTGCGAAGCATGCCTTTTCACCGGAGGCCTCGCAATTGCGAGGTTTGGTTCGCATTTGCGAACCCAAACGGTCCTGGGCACCTTCGCATTTGCGACCAAGGGTTCGCATTTGCGAACCCTGCCTTGACCCGCCACCTTCGCAATTGCGAGAAATACTTCGCAATTGCGAAGACAACAGCTGGGTGAAAAACCAGCAGTGCAAAAACTCAGAATTTCATCCAACGGCCTATCAAATCTTTACCCGAGCCCCCCGGGCTCCAAACCAAACATGTACACAACCTCAAAAACACATTATGAACTTGTTTGTGCGATCACATCGCCAATATCACATCGTTTTCATCAAATCAAGCCTCAAATTCATGATTTTCATACTTTTGGTTTTCAAAACTTTCAAACTTGGAACTCAAGGTCCAAAACATCTAAAACGACATCCGAATGTCACCAAACTTTATAGAAATCACATATATAATATTTAAGACTTGTACCGGGCGTCGGAACCAAAATACGAGCCCGATACCAAGGTCAATTAATTCATTTCCTTTAACAATTACATCAAAAACAATTTCATAGAAAAATTCATAACTTGGGCTCTAGGCCTCAGAATTCGACTCCGGACGCATGTCCAAGTCCGATATTTTCCTACGGACCTCTCGGGACCATCCAATCTCGGGTCCGGATCCGTTTACCAAAAATGTTGACCGAAGTCAACCATATCAATATTAATATCATTTTTATCCAAATTTCTCATAGAATTCATATTTTCTATCACAAAAATCTTTCCGGCTACATGCTCGGATCGTGCACGTAAATCGAGGCAACATAGAATGAGGTTTTCAAGGCCTCAGAAGCTCGAAATGATTAATAAAATAAATGATGACCCTTTGGGTCGTCACAAAAAATAGACTCAATGTCACAATGCACTCACAGCTTGAACACCCAACATCCTAGAGAAGTCTAATAATGTTACATATCCTTCATGAAGCAATGTGCCCTCACAACAAGAACAAGAGAATACGTTGAACCCACACAATCAAATCTCATGATCAAATATAGTTTAAAGACTCATACATATTTCAAAAAACTCTCTCTCACAAAAGAAGTCACATGCTTGACATAAATAAATGTTCTAAGGTATAAGTAATATTAATAAAATGACTATTATGAGACGTTAGGTTCAAGCCCTATTACACCTTCAGAATCTTTACCACATTTTCCTCAAACATAGTAGTACTAACAATTTTTATCCATGGCACAAGTTGCAACAGACATCCAAAGCGAACCTAGCCTAGATCTAAACCGCTGGTGATATGTTACAAAATCATGTCATAATACAGCTTTAGTAGTCATTTACAGGAAAGCACTAACTGCTGCTACTTCCTTAAAGTTGACAAAATTGCACATTTGATACTTCGACTTTCTTATTTCGCCTACACTTGATACTTTAATGATAAGTTACTTGTGCTTATTGGACAGCTTCTTCCTAGTCTGCCTTGGTTCAGCCGTTCGCTTGGTGGTCTTCTTCCCCTTTGATTTTGTTTTACTAGAAAGCTTGCGATCCTTGCCCCCTTCATTATCATCATCACCCTCACTATCGTCATCATCTTCATCATCACCACTTTCCTCTAGTTTTCTTTTTGCAGCCATATTTGCTCTGGCTTTCTTCTCTTGATTACCACCTTTTCCCTTGGAGCTCCCACTGTGTTTTGCTTTTTCAGAAGGATTCTTTAGACCTTCATCATTATCATTATCGTTTTCATCATTGTCACCATTGCTTCCCTTCAACTTCTTGTTAGTAGAAGCTCTCTTATTATCTGTCCCACGCCGCTTCCCCTTTGATTTCCCAGCTTCTGCCTCTTCAATTTCTGGCTCCTCATCTTCACCATCACTATCATTATGCTTGGCTCTCTGAACTTTGCCCTGCTGCCGTTTACCTGCTGCTTTTGCAGATTCAGCTCCCACTATCTTTTGTTGGTCCGGCACAAAGGCTGATGTCTGGCGTTTAAAAAAGAAAAAAAATGTCTTATCCAGATCATACTTGAGATAAACCAGAGAACAGTGTTAGAGAGACATACCCTGCCACCAGCCGTGATAAACTCAATTTTCTTCCCTGCAAAATACCCAAATCTCTCTCAATTTTTTCAAGTAGAAAAACTAAAGTGGTAAGGATATAAAAAGCTGCAGCGTTTTTATCTAAAATCAGCGCAGAACAGTGAGTACAAGAAAGGAGATCGATCTTTTTTCTTTCATAAAGTATGCAAAGCTATTTAATTTATCATCAGGCGATTAAACAGAGTAAAAAATATCTAGTTCACTACACTGTGGATATGATGAGCAAGGATGATAAGTATAACCAGAACCCAACCAGGAGTAGCTTAAAGATGAGGAGCCAAACCATCAATAAAGGCCTTGCCAGGTTTCTTTTCCCGGGAATGGAAAATCCAACTAGAAGGATACTGACTACTATCTGCACCAACTTCAACAGCTTTTTCGACGACCTGTGTACATACAATCGTATGTCAAAATGTGGGTACATATGGAAAATTATCTCACCATTAACTTTTCCAGGCTTTTTGCCCCATCTGTAATGAAACAACCAATCAGAAGGGAAGCGGCTGCAGTCGGCATCTACTTCAACCGCAAATTCTGTAACCTAGAAGTATCATCTCCAATAGCTAGCCATGAGGAAAGCATTCTCATACAACTTATAAGTGATCACACCATCTAGTTTAAGATTAAGAAAGATGACATACGTCGTTGATGCACTTCAGCAATGTTGCACAGTCCTCTTTGGACATGCTAGAAGCAGTCTGCATAGGATGGATTCTTGCCTGTCGAAAGAAATTTGACAAAGTTAACCACAAACCACAAAAATTTCCGACTGGAGCTTTCTTTTATTTGGTCAAAAACTTTACAAGAGCAAGCAAAAATCTGCAAGCAACATCAATCTGCATCCAAACACCTTGAACTGCTTACAACCAAATGAGGAGACAGATTTGACCATATATTAAACAAAATAGTAACTAGAATTAAAATGAGCAAATAAGTAAACAAAATTTATAACTTGCAATGAAAATAGAGCTGGGAAACTCTAGTTCTTTTATTCTCGCCAAGAGTTGAGCGCACACACCTGATATAGCACTTCATCTGCAATCCAGTTGCCAATTCCTGAAATAAAACTCTGCAGAAACAGCAGGAAAAGGATTTATAATGCCTACGAGAAAATGGCTATAACTCCTAATGAATTTAGAGTGATATAGCTTTTTTCTCTTTACTTATATATGAATACCGTTTATTAAATTCTTCTTATACAGCAAAAGAGTTTCAACTATAAGCTACTGAATCTAACTTATCGCCACATGCTGGCTCCTAATGTTTAGCTGGATACCAATGGTTGTTCAGAGTAGCATAGCAATAGAAATAAAGATACCTTTTCATGCATAAAAGCATTCAAGGACAGACGTCACCACTCCGATATGCAATATCCTTTTCTTTTTTGATTGGTAGACATGCAGTATCTTTTAAGCAGTTGATGCGCAAAATTAACTTTATAGTTTATACTAGTAGGTCCTGATATGAATCAAGTTATAAGAACAGTGCTTGACACCTGAAATTCAGAAGTAGTTTTTCTACAAACAAACCCAAGTTTTCTGTCAACATGTCTTCCCCAGTTCCAAATCCAAATGACTTTGTATTGCCTCTTTCCTGTGAGATTCCCATGCCAAGTTACTTCACCAGAACTATTAATATAACCCCTCCGCCGATATGAGCTGTTGCTCAAGTGAGGAAACTTCATTAGCATACTCCAATTCACACCAAGAATGAAACAACAAAGACAATCAAACTTGATTCTCTGTACTGATTTGAACTTCTCTTCAAATTCGTAGAGATTGAGAAGTGGTCATTTGTAGTAACTAGTAGTCCAGTTCTGATACATTGTTCAGATGGATGTGCCTTAATCCTAAAATGTTGCACATTTTAACTCACTATATCAATTAAATTATGCATTATAAAGGATATCTTTTGACCATTTCACAAAAGTGTATAAAGTAAAAGACAGTTCCTAACCTGGTCAAGTAATAAAGCCTTAACACCAATCTTCTTCTTGCTGAAAGCTTTATAGAACTCATCTACAGTCATTGGCTCCAACAGCGCATCCGGACCAAGTTCAGATATTGGAGGAACAGAAACCGGCTGCAACAACAACTTCTTTAGGAGATAATATTCAAGCTTTTTCGTTCAAGGGAAAGCATCCATGGATTGGGTGTTAATATCATCTTACATTCTTCAGTGAGCGCACCCTGGCAAACCGCCTCTTATCTGTAAATGAAAGCTCCAAACCGTCGTCCAACTACACAAGTTTAAAAGGTGTCCACATTCATAAGTAGCTACATTCATGTGCCAATTTGATCTCTAAAAGAATGGCAAAGGAGAAGCAGCCGGAAAAGAAGTAGATGAAGAAAAGAAAGGGAGAAGCAGAAGATGGTTATGAAATCACAAGTTTCTAATATTCTAACCGCAAGAATGAATGCAATCTACAGTAAACAGATTAAGGCATAATGACCATTGAAATGTCATTACCATCTCAACCTTGTCGCAAGTTATTTCCATTCACAACCAAATCAATCCAATTTCTTTTTTATTCTTTTACATACAGGAATACGACCCCAAAAATGCTGAGTTGGTTTTCATGTTCCATCTAGTCGCCTATACCAGTTAAAAATTCACACGGTTGTTTATAAAGGGTGCAAACATGTTTCTTCATCCACATCTGCTTGTGCAAATTCTATCTGAGCCAGAAAATCACCTCGGACCATTATTTTTTTATGAATCTACTATTAACTTAACAATTTTTGTTAGCAATTAAAAAAGAGAAGATACAGCTGACACATTAACTTGCTATAAAGAGTAAACTTACCTCAAGGAAAACCTTTGAATACTTGGAAGGCCACTCTTCATCGTCTTTTACAGCAGACCTAGAAAAATATTACATTAGTTATACCCCCATAGACAACTTGTTTCGAAGATCTACATTTCATAACTAAAACTCAATGCAATATAAAGAGAAAGTCATAATATCACACAATAGATGAGAAGCTAATTTGATATTGGCAATTCTTACAGCAGTCCAGTAATAGAACCTTTCAAGAATTTATTATTTTGGGGGGATAAGTAAATGAGAACCTTTCCATAATCTGGTTAGACACTTGGGACCCTTTACCCGTTTTATGTTCATCAATTTGCAAAATGAATAGCTTTACATAATTGCCCAGCACAATATGACATTAAAGCTCACCGTTTATATTTTGTAACTGCAACTCCTTTGATGTATATAGCACCCGCCATTCCTGACAGTAGATGTACAAAATAATTAGAGGTCAAACAAACCAACCAAGCAACAAAAATGCCATGATTTTCCAATCTGATATCTTCAGTCTCTTCTGTTATAGAGATAAAACCTAGAATACAGCTTAGGAAAGGCAGAGTTAACATCCGAGAAACGACCACAAACTTCATCAATAGCTTAATGGTAAAAGATATTTGTGTCCAGGAGCAACTTGATTCGGAGGAAAGCATGTACCATACAACAATGGTTTATCAGTTGCCTCGAGGGATATCATAAAGATACTGGTCTTAGTTCTGGTCATCATTAGAAGCTTGCAGTAACAACCACAAAATAACTCCAGCAAATAATTCATAGGCATGGCATCTACACTAAGCTAAGATTCGGTATCTTGAACAGAGTTCTCTCGTTTCCAAGCACCGTTACTTGACAAGACATAACATTAGTCTCTTCTATTTTTTCTTTTTTGCCCCCTCTGCAGCTCTGTCCTGCAGATCTTACTTGTCACGGAAGAATCAGCATTAAAAATTAGAATTAACTTCTATTCTATTTGAAATTGATCTCCCAACACCCTAGCCGCTTCTCTAGCACAAAGGTGAAGATAACAAAAAAAATAGAAGAGCCATGTCTTCAAGTATTCATCCAACCTATCTTTATGCATATGGAAGATAGCTAATGCCACCAGACTGCAGTATAAGCTAAGCAGAATTAGGGTTATTCAGCACCAAACTGATGAATCTCATTCTTTTACATAAAACCCTAACATTGTGGGTCACTATTCCAGACATGCAGATACGTATACGTTTTAGCATTTCAATACCGTAAAAGCTAGAGTAAAGGAGTTATTGTAACAATATGGTAAACAAAAATCGCCAATTTCAACAAAACAAGAGTAGTAACCTCACCGAACTGAAAAGTAGGAAAAGGAGGGGAATCGAGCTCAATCCACATGTTTTTTCCCTTGCGATTAGCAGCTACGATGGTTTTTCCCTCAAGAGAGGCTCTGAAATCATCGGGAGACACGCCGTCGATGACCTTGGGATCATCGGCGACGATGGCTTTCACGATTTTCTTGCCTATGCAGTGGTCCTCTATGGCTCTTCGAGCTGCCTCTACCTCCGGAAGCTCCGGCATTTTTCGAGCTCAGCTGAGTTTCTGTGGAAACTAATGGAGTTTCGCGCGCTTTTTTGTCTCCAAGGGTTTTGTTGTGAATTGGAGAATGTTGAAGATTGGTGGTAAGTATTAAGAGCCATTTTGGAGGTAAGATTGAGAGTCCGGAACCGAAATAATAGTAAAAAAAACAAAAAATACCGAAATAAACCAAAAAAAAAAAATTACGAAATTACACATTTCGCAGTATAAAACTGCGAAATGTACAAACGTCCGTTTGTACATTTCGCAGTTTTATACTGCGAAATGGATTAAAAAAATTTTTTTTTTTTTTTGGTAAAAAATTTTTTTTTTTTTGTAATTCGCAGTATAATACTGCGAATTACTGTTCAATTTTTTTTTTTTTTTAATTTCGCATTATTATTGCATGTTATGAAAAAAAAATTAGCAAATTTTATCGTTTTCACAATTAACAAATTTTATTTTTGTTGTGTTATTGGTTGCTAATGTTTGAGTTTATTTTCATTTGCAAAATCTTGTACTTTTATCATAATTAAAATATGTCGAAATCTGAGTTATTTTTTTTTAAAAATTATCTAATAAATTATTGCTAGGAAAATTGTTTATCTTCTCAAGTATTTTGATGCAAAATTACTTGTAACTCATAATCTTATGAATGCCGCTTATGTTGCTTTAAATTAATACTAGTCATTAGCGAAATATCGTTTGCCTTTTTTACCCTTTTAAAATAGAATTCACACTAGACAAATTAGTCATTTAGTTATTTTCCTAATATTTAGCAATATCCATTTAATTATTTCCTAATATTTATAAATAGTTATTTAACTATTTTTGTAAATTTTTTAATCATTTTTAAAAAGTCTTTATTTATATGAGAGTTGATTATAGCCATACAAGAAAATAAAAATATTACATATGTGGGAAGAATAAATTCTAATTTTGATCAACATGAATTTTATATTCTAACTCCTTCCAATACAATATTAAAGTAATATTTTCATAATCAAACGATTGAAGAAATACTACCAGATGAAGAATCTGATATGCATGATTATGTGTTTAGATAAAAAGAAGAATTGTAGATTAATCATACTATAACGATTGAATTAATCTATTTTTACAAAAATAATTTATTATTTTCTATATGTTGCAAACAATAAATATGTAGTACTTATTAAAGCAATTGAATAATTTGCATTATGATGAGAAGAAGAAAAAATCTTTTGCAAGTTAATCAACCATAATTTTGTCTTTTTAGAATAAATTAAAAAATATAGAGTACACGCGCAACGCGCGTATACAAAGACTAGTTATGATAAAAGTACAAGATTTTGCAAATGAAAATAAACTCAAACATTAGCAACCAATAACACAACAAAAATAAAATTTGTTAATTGTGAAAACGATAAAATTTGCTAAATTTTTTTTCATAACATGCAATAATAATGCGAAATTTAAAAAAAAAAAAAAATGAACAGTAATTCGCAGTATTATACTGCGAATTACAAAAAAAAAAATTTACCAAAAAAAAAAAAAATGCATTTCGCAGTATAAAACTGCGAAATGCACTAACGGCCGTTAGTGCATTTCGCAGTTTTATACTGCGAAATGCCTAATTTGGTATTTTTTTTTTTTAGTTTATTTCGGTATTTTTTGTATAATTTACTGTTATTTCGGTTCCGGACTCGTAAGATTGACGTGCTGAAAATTATTTTTAAATTGATAATAAATTGATTTGTTTGATAGAAAAGTTGTGATAAGTTGTTCTTAAAAAGACTAAGATATTCTTAAAAAATTTATAAAAAAATTATAAATTAGAAAATTTCCTTGTAAAAAAAATAGATGAATAGTGATTTTGAAATGAAAAGAAAGTTAGAAAAGTTATTTTGGGAAAAATATTTTATGAATTAGAAAATATTATTAAGGATAAAGTAGTAAAAGTTTTGGTCAAACTAAAAGTGATTATAAGCTAAAATGATATAAGTTGAGGTGACCAACTTATGACTTATGACTGATTTTAACATTTGGGCATTTATCAAACGCGTAGATAAGTCAAAAAACCAAATACCCTCTAAGTACACTTTAGTAAATATTTTAAACGAAAATATGTGCCCAATTAATTGAATTGGAATAAAGTAAGAGGAGTATCAAGTAACCAGTTTCAAAATTATTTTTTATAAAACTAGTATTAGTATTCGTACGATGTGCAGATATAATCCATGTCAAACAATGATTTAGATTGTTTGAATTATATGCAAATAACCTTAAAATTAAACCTTTTATATAGAAATTATAAATAATTATTTAATATTATTTAAGAAGCATCACATGAAATCGTTTTCAAATCTCATAATGGATAATCTATTTTCTTTTTCTACATCCATAAGAACCTAACCTCATAATTTTGAAACTTGTATTATATTTTACTAAGGAATATTAATCATGTAACGTTGTGATTTGTCTTGTTTGAGTACATTAAATTATATTATTTTAACAAAAATTTTACTATCACATTATCTTTTATCTCAAATTCAAATAAGTCTTATCCTTCTACATTGTTAGACATAATTTTTTTCTCTTTATTGTTCATTGCTTATAGTTTTTGCATTATTTATCACTTAATATTGTTATACTGTAATGTAATCTTTTATTAGTATATAATTAACTTAATATCTTGCTTATTACTCTTTTATAATTATTAAAAAATATAAAAAAAATTACTCCCGAAATATAATGTGTTTTACACTATGATTATCTTACTCGTATCTCTTTCATTATTTAAATCTATTAATAATATTTTTTAGTATTATTTAATAATTTTATTTATTAATTTAAAATAAATTTAAAAATAAAACTATCCTCGTACTATCTCTATTTTTCTTTCTCTTTACATTCTCTTCCTTACTAAGAAATATTAATTAGATTTTTACATAAATATTTTACCAAAATTCAAAATAATATCATATTTCATATATCTTTAAATTAGTCGAAAAATTACTCCCTCTACTTTAATTTAGATGACGCATTTCGCTTATCGACAATCGATTTGACTAAATTTTGAAGCTAAATTAAATTAGATCAATTTTGTATTTTTAAATTAAAATTTAGATGTACAAAACTACATGAAAAGTACTATAAGTTATAATTTTTCTCATGTCAATATAATAACAAATTATATTTTAAAATATTGGTCAAACTTCATGCAATTTGACTTTCGATAGGCAAAATGAGTCATCTAAATTAAAACAAATGGAATAATACATAAGCTCTTTTATAATGTCTCAAATCTATCAATTTTTCTTATAATAATTATTTGTATTACGTTCATTTATTTTGTATTTTCTTTCAATTTTAAGATACAAATTTGGCTTTTAATTTTCATTAGTGAAATTATCTACACGAGATATTTGTTTATTTAGTTTTCTTTGTCAAGTAAGACTATTTTGAAGTCATATCCATCTTTTCAGTGTACTCATTGTAACTTTAAGATCTTTCTAATATCAAGTTCAAATAGTATATTTCTTTTATTTTCAATATAGATTTTTTTGAATTGTAATTAGTTTTATTACTTTTGCTATAATGTTATCTAATATGTAATATTATCACGTTTCCATATGATTTTTTAAACTTTTTCACTTCATTTAATATTTTATCCACTATTATTTTAAATATAATATAGATAGATATATAATTTTTTTAATCATAAAATAAATATTTATTTTGTTTTAAAACTATTTTTTGACAATTTTAAATTTTAATAATATTTTTAAGTATTGTATATTTATGTTTACTTTATTTTATAAACTTATGATTTTCAAATTTCCTCACATTATCTTTAATTTATTAATTATTTAATATTTTAGTTTTTGATTTTATCTATTAGGCTTGAGTTATGTGAGCTTATCCATGTTATGACTTTTCTTGTCATAATATAAAAAATTTTCTCATATCAAATTTAAATAATTTTTAGCCTCTTCTCTATGATAAAAAATTATAAATTTTTATTTTTCTCTATTTATTCTTTATTTTTAATATTATATTATTCAATAAATAATATTATTACATTGTCATGCGGATTTTATTAGCTTGTTTGAATTTAAGTTCAATAATATTTATGTTTTTCTCTTATAAATAATTTATATATTTTATGTAAGGTTTACTTTTATGCTTGAAATCTTTTAATTCTTAAAGTGATCAAATATTTTATATCTTACATAAAGTTTAGTTTTAATTTATACTTTAACTTATTCCTAAGTATAAATAATCATAGATTATCTCAATTTACGTAATTTTGTATTTTCTAAATATTTTATTATTATTTTTAATTTAATTCTTTAACTCCATATTTCTAACTAATATAGAAGTAATTTACGAGTGGGTCAATATATATAGATTATTGTATGGGGCCAAATATAACCCTTCATGGTACGACCCCTCTCATATACTCCTTATAACAGGGGTTTCGTTTGGGCGTAAGGATGCAAACGACATTACTTATGCTTGGGCGTCCCCATTAAGAGGACGCCCACTACGCTCCAATATTTTTTATTATTATTTTAAAGGAGGCTCTTTTCTATATAAAGGAGTCCTCCTTGTTGTAAAAAGGCAAGTGCTATTATCTAATAATATAACTCTCATTCTCTCTCTATTTCCTAACTTTGCCAAGCAATTGCTCTAAAGGTTCTTCATTCTGTAATATCTTATAAGAGATAATTATATCGATTCCACATCTAGGTTTATTATATTTGATTACGATTTACCCCTTTTTATCTTTTTGCTTGTTTTAAGCTTATAAAGTAACATTTAACTTTTGAGCCAAACAATTTGGCGTCGTCTGTGGGGATTTCGAGAATCAAAATCAAACTCGAATAAACTCTGATATAGGCTGGAGTGCTCGTCTAACCCTCATGTGTACCTGAATCTGCACATAAAGGTGTAGGGAGTAGGGGTGAGTACTAAGTACTCAGTGAGTAAAAAGTATATAATAATAGCTGAAAGCAGGAAATCCACATAATACCACAAAGCAAATCTAAACTACAGTCAGTTACCTTCTACGAACTAGTAACAACAACAAATCACAATTAGCACAAATAATTTACAGATAAAAATACAATGCAATACACATGACTGCTACGACGCGTAGCCCGATCCGTTTAACATCGACGGTGCTCACTGGGGGTGTGTACAGACTCCGTAGGGGCTCCTTCAGAGTTCAGCCCAAGCGCAATATTCATATCATCTGCTGCGGCGTACATCCCGATCCATCCTCAGACCACAACATACATATGAGTCACTCAACAGTTCAAATTATTTATTTCCAGTTTCCAGTTCATTAACAATGAAAAATACTTTAATTTTATTTAATTTTCCAAGAACGAGTGACTTAGCATTTCATAATAGTGATTTCAAACCAGGACTGAGATCAGTGATTAAGCAAACCAGGCTATCACATATATATCTATCCACTAGGGATACTACAGGTCGGAACAAGGCCCCAAACATGGCTTATAGTCCACAAATATATCTAACACAATGTGCGTTTCAACCGCCAATAACATATTATTCATATTCGGGATGGACCAAGTCTCAATCCCCAGTCATAATCAATCTCGCACCTGTCATGGGGTGCGAGCCACACCCTAATAGCGTCACAATGTGCTAAGCCGGGGTTTCGAACCCTCAGGCTACCATATACACTAACTACTCACCTCTAGCCGGCCGTGGACTCGTCCGTGATGGCTTTTCCCTTCGAATTTGGTGCCTCGTGCGTCGAATCTAGTCAAAACCACAGCAATTATATCAATATGGGTCAAAGAAACATAACCCAATCAAATTTACTTGAAAAATACAATAATGCACCAAGTTGGTAAAACCCGAGCCCCAGGCCCGCTTTTTTAAAAATTCCAAAAATCATACCAACGGATTCCTCATCAATGATTTCACAATGGTACACATATCGATTTCAATGGCGATTTCGATTGCTTTCCACCCTTATTACCTCGGCCACCCTAATTACCTCGGTCACCCTTATCACCATAACCCACACCTTATTACCTCGTGTTGCAGTGCGCAACCCGATTCCACCGTACAGTTACCATTCACAAACAACACAACAACAATCAACAATTCACAAAGATCAACAACAACACTTCTTAAGAATAACCACAACAATTTACTAGTTTACACAACCATCAATACCATTTCCTTCATTTTCAACAATTCATATGCACTTTAAGTCACCACAATAATTTCCCACAACAAGCCAAATATGTTATTATCACAGTTGTTCCAATTGCATCGTCCATGATTTTCCTTCCATCATTTGTTTCTCAACTCTTACCACATAATACTTTCACAGTCATGCATTTAGTTTATTGTCAATTACTTAAACCATTAAACCACAAATACTCGATCAAACCAATCAACACCCAACAACCAAGCACAAGAATTTTACAAAAATCCACATATATATCACACATCAAGTATTCGTACACCAAACAAGGTGATTTTACAAAGATCAAAGTTAGCCATACATACCTCGATAGAGCTTTCCTTAAATTACTACAACACTCCAAAAACTCTAGCAATTCCAATCTACTATGAGACATAACAAAATTAAACACATATTAGAAAGATATTCATAACTAGCTCATTTGAGCATTTTATCAAAAACTAGTTGAGCATCTTAATTTCGAATCCCCTTTTCAAGACTTCTTTCATTCCCTAACCCAATCTTTACTTATTTATGTTAAACAATCTTCTCACAACCTAATTTGTACATGCATGTATACACAACACTAAAACACCCAATAATCATACCTCTATAACCCATCTTATACTCTAAACTCGAAATTAAAAACCTAGGCCATAGAATCTTACCTCTTAGATGAAGAACTTGTGATTGGGTTCTTCGATTCTTGAAGGTTGATGAAAGATTTGGATGGTTTAGATGTTGGGTTCCTTCTTCTCTCTCTAAAATACTCTCACCTCTCTCTAAAAACAGTAGGAAATGACCCCAAATAAAGCCCCAAAGGTTATATATCAAAATGGGGTCGGGTTATGAAAATAAAAAAAAATAAGCCTGCGATGTCAATTCGGCTATTGAAGAATGCACCGCAGAATGGACATGCGGGCCGCAGAATGCACCGCAAAATCGGTGGCAAAAAATGAACTACATTGGTTCAATCTGCAGTCAAAATGCGGACCGCAGAGTTAAAATGCGGATCGCAAACTTGACCTGACACGGGATCGAATTTTCCAGCCTTTGGTAATTTGATCATAACTTTGTGTAGGAATGTCCAAATGACAAACGGTTTGAAGCTTTGTAAACTATACTCAAAAGGATTTCATTTGATATGCTATTTACCACATAGAACCTTATAAACAATTGTATATGCTTCTTTGAAGTGGAGCCTTATGCGAATCCATTTAGAATTTTGGGCTATTTCGAAAAACAATTCGTTTGGCGTACACCTAGGCTTCCAGTTGGACCTCACATAACTTACCATAAGACTTATACTCATATTTACCAAGTCTAATTGATGTCCACCATATTAATAATATATAAAAATATTATAATAAGCCTGTGTAACACTACGAAATCCTAAATTACTTCGCAAAATTTTCCGGGGCCTTACATTCTCCCCCCCTTAGGATCATTTGTCCTCGAATGAGGAGTATATTCTTTCCCAAACACTTTAACATCACACATCTCTTTTCTGACCGACCTCCAGTCTCTAAATTTTTACTAACTCCTAAATTTTTCAAAAATTTCGGCAGAGTTTCCTTTGTAACTAGGCCTATCCATCTGCCAGAGAATCACCATAATCGTCTTAACCACACATCCACAACTGTACATAGCACCACAATGTATATATCCACAATCCTAATCCCAGTATTAGAAGCACTACATTAACATATGGATACGAGAACATGGACTGCACAGTTTTACATCAAAATACCTATATGGTACATTCCAAGTCAAAACTAACTGGTATTCAATCAAACGAAAGTACTTTCTTTCCACGACACATTTATCCTTCCAGACGACATTATCGACTTACAAGCATTGTCATGACACCTTCTCAAAAATAATATCAACTTCCAAACACACATAACAAGGATGACAGATAAACATCTTGCATGAGATAACTATCCATTAGCTTTACCTTTTGATAACTTCCACTGTACAATTTACACTCCACTGAAAATTGCAATTCATGTTAACAACAATAATCCACAATTCCATAACTTGGCATCATACCATCAAGGATGTCAGTTCATAGTAAACAAACAATCATGTGTTCATAATAGTCCTTACCAGCCATTAATGTAATCGCAAAGGTGTTCATCAACAAGAATATAATTTCATTTCAATCAACAGTCCATATGAAGTCAAGCCATCACGAGTCTTGCTAGTAGTGCATCATATAGGATATTACCATGATCATACAGTTCAATCAAGTCAATTCGTACCTGTAACGACCCGGCCCGTCGTTACGGGAATTACCACCCCGTTACCTTGCAATTACATATATTATGCTTTTAAAACAGTATTAGAGTATATCGGGTGTGAGTTAGGAGTGATTTGGATTGAAAATGAAACAAATAGCATGTTTGAAGAAAGCTTGAATATGAAAAGTCAACCAAGAGTTGACTATTGAGTTAGAGTGCTCGGAACCAGATTCTGAAGATTCGACTAGTTCCGGGGGATCATTTATGACTTAGGAGAACAATCGGAATTGAATTCGGAGGTCCGGTGTAGTTTTAAGCTTGAATCGGCGAATGTTGAATTTTGGCGAAAACCGGATGGTAGGTGATATTTTGATCCGGGGGTCGGAATGGAATTCCGACAATTTCTGTAGCTTCGTTATGTGAATTTGGATATGTCTGCAAATTTTCAGGTCATTCGGACATCGTTTGATCGGGTTTTGGATTGAATGTTAGTTTTGAAAGATTTGAAGAAACTTAGGCTTGAATCCGTGGATAATTGGTGATTTTGATGTTTAGTATGGTGTTTTTATGGTTGGAACAAGTTCGGATCATGATTTGGAGTATGTTGGTGGTTTTCGTTGGGGTCCCGGGGGTCTCGGGATGAATACGGGGGTCCAAACGGACCATTTTTGGAAGAAAAGAGTAAAAACTGGTTGCTGTCATAACGCAGCAGACAATTTCTCTCCGCGATCGCGGGGAGGGGGATGTGATCGCGTAGAGCAGGGGGCTAAGGCATCGCGATCGCAGGGTAACAATCGCGATCGCGTAGAATTAAACGGGTGTTCATCGCGATCGCAGGGTCATCTACGCGATCGCGTAGAAGAAGAAATGGGTCCAGGGAGAATGAGCTACGCGATCGCAGGAATGAGGGACGCGATCGCGTGAAGCAGGGTGATTGTGCATCGCGATCGCGTGAAGAAAGTCGCGATCGCGTGAGGCCGAGATTTTGAGCATCGCGATCGCGTAGAAGGATGAGTTCTGGCAGTGAACTTAAGTCCAGAAACAGAGAGTTACGGGTTTACACCCCCAAAACACACATTTGAGCCCTAGAGAGAAGAAAACTCGAGGAAATCACCTGAGAAGTCATCGGGTATTCGTCGGAGGTAAGATTCTTGACTCAAAAACATCAATTTATGGTAGTATTAACATCAATCTTCATGAAATTGGGTTGAAATCTTGAAGAAATGTGGCCTAAGTATTAAAAACGGGATTTTTGGATTTGGAGGGTCATTTGAACTCCGATTTCGATAAATTTTATATGCACGGACTCGTGGCGAGATAAGGATCGCGTTGGTACTAATTTCGGAATTTTCCGAGCAGTGGGGCCCGGGGTCGGGTTTTACCAACTTAGTGTAATTTTGCGAATTTCATATAAATTGAAGTGGGTTATGATTCCTTGACCCGTAATTGATATAATTATTGTTATTTGACTAGATTCTACACACGAGGCAACGAAATTCAAAGGAAAAGGCATCGCGGACGATTCTACGACCGGCTAAAGGTGAGTAGTTTGTGTATATTGTAGCTTGAGGGTTCGAAACCCCGCTTAGCACATTATGACGCTAATAGGGCGTGGCTCGCACACCGTGGCAGGTGCGGGATTGATTGTGATTGGGGATTGAGACTTGGTCCATCCCGGAAAGTGAATAATATGTTGTTGGTGTTGGAAATACACTGTATTTGCTATAATTGTGGGCTGTAAGCCTTGTTTGGGGCCTTGTGCCGATCTGTAGCGTCCTTAGAGGACAATATTTATGTGATAGCTGTAATTGCTTAAATCACTGATCTCAGTCCTGGAAATTGTAATCATACTTTTGAAATGCTAAGTCACCGGCTTTTACAAATCTAATAAAGTTAAAGTATTTTTCATAAATTATGAATTGAGAACTGGAAATAAGGAAAATGAATTGTTTTTGTGACTTAATTGCTTATTGTGGACTGAGTGTGGGATCGGGCTGCACGCCGCAGTGGTTGATATGAGGATCGGGCTGCACGCCGCAGCAGTATTGCGCTTGGGCTGTAGGAGCCCCTCCGGAGTCTGTACACACCCCCAGTGAGCGCCGTCGACGTTAAATTGGATCGGGCTACACGCCGTAGCGGTTATGTGCATTGCATTGCATCCGTATTTGTTGAATTACTCTGTGGTAGCTGTATTGTATTATTGTTGCTAGTTCGTAGGAGATTCGGACTGTAGTGTAGCTTCATATCGTGGTATTTTGTGGATTTCTTACTGTCAGCTACATATATATATTTGTTACTCACTGAGTACTTAGTACTCACCCCTACTCCCTGCACCTTTTGTGTGCAGACTCAGGTACACAGGAGCAGTAGACGGACATCTCCAGCGTTTACATTGTCACATCGAGTTGCTGAGGTAGCTGCCTACGTTCGCAGAGCCTAGCTTCTCCTCTCATTCCAGTTGTTATTGTATATTTTGTATTCATACTTGAGTACTTCTATATCGTACTCTCTATTTCCTGTTGGGTTTTGTTAGAGGCTCTAGACTTGTGACTCCGGATCTTTGGGAGTGTCAGTACTTTTGTTCAGTATTAATATTATTGGAGTTCTTAAACTCATATATTCTTTTTGGGCTGTCCATTTGGGGACTGGTATTGTGTTATAATTAAATCGTTCGTTTGGCTGGCCTAGCTTGATTGTTGGGCGCCATCACGACTGGATTTGGGTCGTGACAAGTTGGTATCCGAGCTCTAGGTTATTAGGACTCGCGAGTCATGAGCCGGTTTAGTAGGCTTTCGTAGATCGGTACGTAGACGTCCGTATCTATCTTCGAAGGGCTACAGAGACTTTAGGAAAAACCCCATTTTCTTGAATTCATATCGTGCGATTTGTGTTATCATGAAATTAAATCTTTCCATATTCTATTCTCTCGCAGATGGCGAGAACACGAGCTAACGGACATGGCAGACGACCACCATTGGCACCCAGAGGCCGTGGTCGTGGTAGAGGTAGGGCAGCAGCACCAGCACCAGCACTTGCTGACCCACCAGCAGATCAGACTCAGGACCAGATTCCAGCGGTGAACGCTCCGGCAGCTCAGGTTCAGGCACCGGCAGTGCCTATTGTGATACCGGGTCTTCAGGAGACCTTGGCTCAGATATTATCAGTGTGCACAGGCTTGGCACAGGTAGTTGCTGCTACTGCTGCAGTATCTTCTTCACAGGCAGGGGGAGGGAATCAGACCCCCGTGGCTCACACACCCGAGCCAGTCCAGCCAGTTGCGCCCGTTGCACCAGCTCCTGCATATATGGTTCCAGTTATGCCCGACGATGAGTAGTGTCGTTTGGAGAGATTTGAGAGGCTACAGCCTCCGACATTCAGTGGTGCTGAGGGCGAGGATGGCCAGGGTTTTCTTGACATATGTCAGCGCATGCTTCGCACCGCGGGTATTCTAGAGTCCAGCGGCGTTTCATTCACCACTTTTCAGTTCACAGGTGCAGCATTTCAGTGGTGGGAGGATTTCGAGAGGTGTAGGCCCGCCGGGGCAGTGCCCCTCACTTGGCAGCAGTTCTCCACGGTATTTTTGGAGAAGTACGTGCCTCAGTCTCAGAGAGAGGAGCTGCGACGTCAGGTTCGAGTGGTTGAAGCAGGGAGAGATGACAGTTAATCAGTATGAGATGAGATTCACACAGCTGGCCCGTCATGCCATGTGGATGGTTCCTACCGACAGGGAGAGGATCCGGAGATTTATTGATGGTCTTATTTATCCCATCCGCATATTGATGACCCGGAGAGAGTTTCTACAGTTACCTTTGAGGAGGTGGTTGATGCTGCCCGTCACATTGAGACAGATCGCCGTAGAGAGCGGGAGGAGAGAGAGGCTAAGAGGCCTCGTGGCATTGGCAGCTACAGTGGTGCTCCGTCTAGGGGCCAACCTCAGTGTAGCAGGGGTCGTTCTTTCAGGTCTCATCAGTGTGGACGTGCAGAGTCTAGTGGGGTTTCATCAGATCGTGGTCGTCAGGGCCATCAAGGTTATCAGGGTCAGCAGAGCCGTCAGCAGAGTAAGCCTGCACTGAGTGCTCTTCCAGCTCAGAGCTCTGCTCGTGCTTCCTCAGCACAGGGTTCATCTGTAGTGAGGGGTCATCAGCAGCCCCTTTTTCCATCTTCAGGCCGTTGTTTTGATTGCGGTGACTTGGGCCATATCAGGAGAGAGTGTCCTCATTGGCTTCGTAAGCGGTCTTAGCAGAGGGATCACCCCTCGTCTTCTACTCCTGTTTCTTCAGCGCCAGCACAGTCGGCTAGGACTGGTGGCCAGGTATCTAGAGGTCGCCCTAGGGGCGAGGATCATATTGGTGGAGGCCAGGCTCGTTTCTATGCTTTTCCGGATAGGAAGGATGCTAGTGCCTCAAATGCGGTCATTTCAGGTATTATCTCAGTCTGCCACAGGGATGCTTCTGTCTTATTTGATCCCGGATCCACCTATTCTTATGTCTCTACTTACTTTGCACATCATTTGGGTATGACCCGTGGTATTCTTGCTTTGCCCGTACATGTGTCCACCCCGGTGGGGGATACTGTTGTTGTGGATCAGGTATATCGATCCTGTATTGTTACTATTGGGGGTCTGGAGACCCGAGTTGATCTATTGCTACTGGGCATGGTAGATTTTGATGTAATTCTAGGCATGGATTGGCTATCTCCTTATCATGCGATTCCAGACTGTCATGCCAAGACAGTCACACTAGCTATTCCGGGTAATCCGAGGATCGAGTGGCGTGGCTTGACTGATTATGTGTCCGACAGGGTGATTTCTTATATAAAAGCTCAACGAATGATTGGCAAAGGTTGTTTGTCTTATTTGGCCTTCATTAGAAATGTTGAGGCCGAGACACCCAGTCTTGATTCGGTCCCCATTGTGAGGGAGTTTCCGGATGTATTTCCAGCAGACCTACCAGGCATGCCGCCTGACAGAGACATTGATTTTGGTATTGACTTGGTGCCGGGCACTCGGCCCATTTCTATTCCTCCTTATCGCATGGCACCAGCAGAGTTAAAAGAATTGAAAGAACAGAACAGCTTCAAGAACTCTTAGATAAGGGTTTCATTCGTCCGAGTGTGTCACCTTGGGGTGCACCGGTGTTATTCGTGAAGAAGAAAGATGGCACAATGAGAATGTGCATTGATTACGGGCAGCTGAACAAGGTAACGATGAAGAATAAGTACCCATTACCTCGTATTGAGGACCTATTTGATCAGCTCCAGGGAGCTAGTGTATTTTCTAAGATTGATCTTCGATCGGGCTATCATCAGTTGAAGATCGGGGACTCGGATATTATGAAGACAGCGTTCAGGACGCGATATGGGCACTACGAGTTCCTGGTGATGTCTTTCGGGCTGACTAATGCCCCAGCTGCATTCATGCACTTGATGAATAGTGTATTTCGGCCGTACCTTGATTCTTTTGTGATTGTGTTTATTGATGATATCCTGGTATATTCACGCAGCCAGGAGGAGCATGCACAGCATTTGAGAGTGGCATTGCAGAGGTTGAGAGAAGAGAAGCTTTATGCAAAATTCTCTAAGTGTGAGTTCTGGCTTGATACTGTGGGTTTTCTGGGACATATAGTGTCCAGTGATGGTATTCGGGTTGATCCTCAGAAGGTCGAGGCAGTGCAGAATTGGCCCAGACCTTCCTCACCTACAGAGATTCGGAGTTTTCTCGGCTTGGCAGGCTATTATCGTCGGTTTGTTCAGGATTTCTCATCTATTGCTTCACCGTTGACTAAGTTGACACAGAAGAATGCTCTATTTGTGTGGTCTGATGAATGTGAAGAGAGCTTTCAGAAGCTCAAGGAGGCTTTGACCACAGCTCCAGTACTTGTGTTACCATCGGCCTCAGGGTCATATACGGTGTATTGTGATGCTTCCGGAGTTGGACTCGGTTGTGTGTTGATGCAGGAGGGTAGAGTTATTGCATATGCTTCTCGTCAGCTAAAGCCCCACGAGAAGAACTACCCTGTTCATGATTTGGAGTTAGCTGCTATTGTTCATGCCTTAAAGATTTGGAGGCATTATCTATATGGTGTATCTTGTGATGTATATACAGACCACCGCAGCCTTCAGCATTTGTTTAAGCAGAAAGATCTAAATTTGAGGCAGCGGAGATGGCTTGAGTTGCTTAAAGACTATGATATTACTATCTTGTATCATCCCGGGAAAGCCAATGTAGTGGCTGATGCATTGAGCCGGAAGGCTATTAGTATGGGCAGTTTGGCGTATATTCCAGTTGGGGAGAGACCCCTAGCAGTTGATGTTCAGGCGTTAGCTAATCGGATGGTAAGGCTGGATATTTCTGAGCCCAATCGGGTGATGGCTTATGTAGTAGCTCGTTCTTCTTTATATGATCGTATTCGAGAGCGCCAGTATGATGATCCACACTTACTTGTCCTTAAGGACAGAGTTCAGCATGATGATGCTAGAGATGTCACTATTGATAGTGAGGGTGTATTGCGGATGCAGGGCCGAATATGTGTGCCCAATGTTGATGGCCTTCGTGAGTTGATATTGGAAGAGGCCCATAGTTCGCGGTATTCTATTCATCCAGGAGCCGCGAAGATGTATCAGGATTTGAAGCAGCATTACTGGTGGAGAAAGATGAAGAAAGATATTGTGAGCCATGTGGCTCGGTGTCTAAACTGTCAGCAGGTCAAGTATGAGCATCAGAGACCTGGTGGCGTATTCCAACGTATTGATATCCCTGAGTGGAAGTGGGAAAGAATAACTATGGATTTTGTTAGCGGACTCCCTCGGACAGCGAGGAAGTTTGATTCGGTTTGGGTGGTGGTGGATAGGTTGACTAAGTCAGCTCACTTCATCCCAGTGTGTACTACCTATACCTCAGAGCGGTTGGCAGAGATATTCATCCGTGAGATAGTGAGATTGCATGGAGTTCCTATTTCCATTATATCAGACAGAGGTACCCAGTTCACATCTCAATTCTGGAGGACATTTCAGCGAGAGTTGGGTTCACAGGTAGAGTTGAGCACAACATTTCATCCACAGACGGATGGGCAGTCTGAGCGTACTATTCAGATATTGGAGGACATGTTGCGTGCTTGTGTTATTGATTTTGGTGGTTCATGGGCTGATTATTTGCCTTTGGCGGAGTTTGCTTACAATAATAGCTATCGGTCCAGCATTCAGATGGCACCGTATGAAGCTTTATATGGGAGGCGGTGTAGGTCTCCAGTTGGTTGGTTCGAGCCCGGCGAGGCTAGGTTGTTAGGGACGGAGTTAGTCCAAGATGCCTTAGACAAGGTGAAGGTGATTCAGGAGAGACTTCGCACAGCTCAGTCGCGTCAGAAGAGTTATGCAGACCGGAAGGTCCGAGATGTGTCTTATTTAGTAGGTGAGAAGGTGTTGCTCAAAGTTTCGCCTATAAAAGGTGTTATGAGGTTTGGAAAGAAAGGGAAGTTGAGCCCAAGGTTTATTGGACCTTTTGAGGTGCTTAGGAAAGTTGGGGAGGTGGCTTATATGCTTGCTTTGCCACCCAGTTTATCGGGAGTTCACCCGGTGTTCCATGTATCTATGCTCCGGAAGTATGTCGGAGACCCATCTCATGTGTTGGACTTCAGCACGATACAGCTAGATGAGGATTTGACTTATGATGTGGAACCAATAGCCATTTTGGGTCGACAGGTTCGCAAGCTGAGATCTAAGGATATAGCTTCAGTGAAAGTGCAGTGGAGAGGTCGTCCCGTGGAGGAAGCAACTTGGGAGACCGAGCAGGAAATGCAGAGCAGATATCCACACTTGTTTGATGCTCCGGGTATGTTTCTTAACCCGCTCGCGGACGAGCGTTTGTTTAAGTTGGGGAGAATGTAACGACCCGGCCCGTCGTTACGGGAATTACCACCCCGTTACCTTGCAATTACATATATTATGCTTTTAAAACAGTATTAGAGTATATCGGGTGAGTTAGGAGTGATTTGGATTGAAAATGAAACAAATAGCATGTTTGAAGAAAGCTTGAATATGAAAAGTCAACCAAGAGTTGACTATTGAGTTAGAGTGCTCGAACCGGATTCTGAAGATTCGACTAGTTCCGGGGGATCAATTATGACTTAGGAGAACAATCGGAATTGAATTCGGAGGTCCGGTGTAGTTTTAAGCTTGAATTGGCGAATGTTGAATTTTGGCGAAAACCGGATGGTAGGTGATATTTTGATCCGGGGTCGGAATGGAATTCCGACAATTTCTATAGCTTCGTTATGTGATTTTGGATATGTCTGCAAATTTTCAGGTCATTCGGACATCGTTTGATCGGGTTTTGGATTGAATGTTAGTTTTGAAAGATTTGAAGAAACTTAGGCTTGAATCCGTGGATAATTGGTGATTTTGATGTTTAGTATGGTGTTTTTATGGTTGGAACAAGTTCGGATCATGATTTGGAGTATGTTGGTGGTTTTCGTTGGGGTCCCGGGGGTCTCGGGATGAATACGGGGGTCCAAACGGACCATTTTTGGAAGAAAAGAGTAAAAACTGGTTGCTGTCATAACGCAGCAGACAATTTCTCTCCGCGGTCGCGGGGAGGGGGATGCGATCGCGTAGAGCAGGGGGCTAAGGCATCGCGATCGCAGGGTAACAGTCGCGATCGCGTAGAATTAAATGGGTGTTCATCGCGATCGCAGGGTCATCTACGCGATCGCGTAGAAGAAGAAATGGGTCCAGGGAGAATGAGCTACGCGATCGCAGGAATGAGGGACGCGATCGCGTGAAGCAGGGTGATTGTGCATCGCGATCGCGTGAAGGAAGTCGCGATCGCGTGAGGCCGAGATTTTGAGCATCGCGATCGCGTGAAGCAAGTCGCGATCGCGTAGAAGGATGAGTTCTGGCAGTGAACTTAAGTCCAGAAACAGAGAGTTACGGGTTTACACCCCCAAAACACACATTTGAGCCCTAGAGAGAAGAAAACTCGAGGAAATCACCTGAGAAGTCATCGGGTATTCGTCGGAGGTAAGATTCTTGACTCAAAAACATCAATTTATGGTAGTATTAACATCAATCTTCATGAAATTGGGTTGAAATCTTGAAGAAATGTGGCCTAAGTATTAAAAACGGGATTTTTGGATTTGGAGGGTCATTTGAACTCCGATTTCGATAAATTTTATATGCACGGACTCGTGGCGAGATAAGGATCGCGTTGGTACTAATTTCGGAATTTTCCGAGCAGTGGGGCCCGGGGTCGGGTTTTACCAACTTAGTGTAATTTTGCGAATTTCATATAAATTGAAGTGGGTTATGATTCCTTGACCCGTAATTGATATAATTATTGTTATTTGACTAGATTCTACACACGAGGCAACGAAATTCAAAGGAAAAGGCATCGCGGACGATTCTACGACCGGCTAAAGGTGAGTAGTTTGTGTATATTGTAGCTTGAGGGTTCGAAACCCCGGCTTAGCACATTGTGACGCTAATAGGGCGTGGCTCGCACACCGCTGGTAGGTGCGGGATTGATTGTGATTGGGGATTGAGACTTGGTCCATCCCGGAAAGTGAATAATATGTTGTTGGTGTTGGAAATACACTGTATTTGCTATAATTGTGGGCTGTAAGCCTTGTTTGGGGCCTTGTGCCGATCTGTAGCGTCCTTAGAGGACAATATTTATGTGATAGCTGTAATTGCTTAAATCACTGATCTCAGTCCTGGAAATTGTAATCATACTTTTGAAATGCTAAGTCACCGGCTTTTACAAATCTAATAAAGTTAAAGTATTTTTCATAAATTATGAATTGAGAAGTGGAATTAAGGATAATGAATTGTTTTGTGAATTATTTGCTTATTGTGGACTGAGCATGGGATCGGGCTGCACGCCGCAGTGGTTGATACGAGGGTCGGGCTGCACGCCGCAGCAGTATTGCGCTTGGGCTGTAGGAGCCCCTCCGGAGTCTGTACACACCCCCAGTGAGCGCCGTCGACGTTAAATTGGATCGGGCTACACGCCGTAGCGGTTATGTGCATTGCATTGCATCCGTATTTGTTGAATTACTCTGTGGTAGCTGTATTGTATTATTGTTGCTAGTTCGTAGGAGATTCGGACTGTAGTGTAGCTTCATATTGTGGTATTTTGTGGATTTCTTACTGTCAGCTACATATATATATTTGTTACTCACTGAGTACTTAGTACTCACCCCTACTCCCTGCACCTTTTGTGTGCAGACTCAGGTACACAGGAGCAGTAGACGGACATCTCCGGCGTTTACATTGTCACATCGAGTTGCTGAGGTAGCTGCCTACGTTCGCAGAGCCTAGCTTCTCCTCTCATTCCAGTTGTTATTGTATATTTTGTATTCAAACTTGAGTACTTCTATATCGTACTCTCTATTTCCTGTTGGGTTTTGTTAGAGGCTCTAGACTTGTGACTCCGGATCTTTGGGAGTGTCAGTACTTTTGTTCAATATTATTATTATTGGAGTTCTTAAACTCATATATTCTTCTTGGGTTGTCCATTTGGGGACTGGTATTGTGTTATAATTAAATCTGTTCGTTTGGCTGGCCTAGCTTGATTGTTGGGCGCCATCACGACTGGATTTGGGTCGTGACAGTACCCACATTTTTTTTATCACTATCTTCTTAGACATAAGCATATGGAAACACAAATTACACGAGGAATAGTTACGGGGAATATCATACACCTATTGCAACCTAATGTGTAATACAGTCATGTTACCTTTATTATCAACTCACATAACATTTTCAGGGGTACACTCACACTAAACCCTTGATGACCCTTAATAGTTACCCTAAGATGTGATACCATAAACTGACCATAACTTTATCTATCCAATATATATGTGATCACACTATGAAGCTTTACACTATGAAGCTTTATCTTTGACTTGTCTGAACTTACAATACCCAATGGATCTAATACAATGAGGAACAACAGAGTTCAAGATGAGGCCGGAGTTCTTCAAGAATCCATTAATGCACCGGGTAGAGTACTTTATGAGGTCGTGTACTAAGAGACACAAAATGTTACTACTAACAATACTGACATGGTTAATCACTGTGACTACCTCAATTAATACACAAATGAGGCATATGAGTAAGTAGTACATGGGAAATAGGAATCATTAAAGAGGAATACTCAAGTACGTGAACCACTCATTTTCTAGATTGTAGGGAAAATTCGTCGACCCTGAATAGGAATACTCAGGCACCTTGAATGCGATATGGGATTCAAAACACATGAAGTTGAATTACACTCTTAACATTACTTGACGCACAGAATATATACCACAAGCCTATAAGGATGAAAAGAATTGAACGCTTATGATATTACCATATTCTAGACAACATAACACTTTTTGGTAATTGATCATATATAAGGGAACTAAAAATTTCGACCATTTGTCATTCAAATCAACTTGTTCATGATATGTACAAAAATCAGAAGTCATTTGATCTCAACCTTTCGCGAATGAAACTCAATAACTAGGAAATCTTGATATTGGGACAAACTCATGAATTGTTTGGATGGTTCTAATAGTTAACACGACGCTCCGGGGAGAAGGAAAATAACACTCATATCCAACCAAGAAGGTAAGATACCAAGGATAGTAAAACACTCCGCACATGACAACGACATAGTCCATGATTCTAGAAGTTGAGGGTGTAAAGAAAACCAAACTCAATGAGACAGTGCACAATAATCACCGAAGGTTTGCAGATGTTCATGATGAGATCTCCATAGGTTTTGACTTAAAAAGGAAGTGTCATAGTGATACATAGAAGGGCATGTTATCTTATGGTTGTCGTACAAGTGTAGGGAACTAGCACAATGAATTCACTAAATAAGGAATAAATTTAACACATTGTGGAGACATAAAGAGAAAATAATCATTGGTTATAAGCTGGACACACTTCTACTATGTTAACTCCCCACTACAATACATGACCATGCCACGAGCAACCACAATACTAGGACAGAGTGAGCTACTTACTGCGAGATGTCCCAAGTGGGCACGAAAACCATGGCGACACAAGATATCTATGATGGAAATGTGAGGATCTCAATTTTTCAAAGAGACTTTATGCACACGATGACCATTTCGATTGATATGAACTTATATGATAGGCACTGAGATGTGCATACATGTTACTAGATAGTGAAAAGGTTTCATGATGATACTCGTAAGAGAGTAGATTGGTTGATCAAGCCATATAAGCCACACACAACTAAGTAAAAGAGTGACTCGAGAAGGATCACAAATCTTGGATACTTTGCATGGAACTTGACACCACATGTACAAACTTTATGATGGTACATGTATAGGCAAAAGTGAGCAGATGTTGTCCATTTAAATAAAAAGTTTATGTAAGAAATTCATCGGGAATAGTCCTTTGTTGAGAATTTAGGGAAAGCAAGTGGGAAGTATCAATAGTGTTATAACTCAATTCTAGAACATAATTATAGAGCTCAATTCCATAGGAGGTTGTAAACAATAGAACTATGATAGCGAGACTTTGTAAATAAGACGTCTCATTCAAAGAGAATGCATGTGCATGAACTGTTTTGTAATTTAAATTCTTTTTAAGAACATATCTATGCAAGGACAAGGAAATCATAAATTTTTAACAAAAGTTTAAACAATCACCACATTACCAAATAAAATGGATCACATAGTTTTCACATAATTTCCATACCTCTAGGCTGTATTTCATAGCCCTTCCATAGGGTTCACATATCAAATTATACACCTATGCATTTCATAGCCCGTTCATAGGTTCCACATTTTATATTATACCCCTATGCATTTCATAGCCCGTCCATAGGTTCCACATTTTATATTATACCCATATGCGTTTCATAGCCCGTCCATATTATATACCTATACGTTTCATAGCCCGCCCATAGGTTCCACATATCATATTATACACCTATGCATTTCATAGCCCGTCCATAGGTTCATCATGTTATATTATATACCTATGCATTTCATAGCCCGTTCATAGGTTTCACATTTTATATTATACCCCTATGCGTTTCATAGCCCGTCCATAGGTTCCACATATCATATTATACACCTATGTGTTTCATAGCCCGTCCATAGGGTCATCATGTTATATTATATACATATGCGATTCACAACCCGTCCATAGGTTCCACATATCATATTATACACCTATGCGTTTCATAACCCGTCCATAGGGTCATCATGTTATATTATATACCTATGCGTTTCATAGCCCGTCCATAGGTTCCACATATCATATTATACACCTATGCGTTTCATAGCCCGTCCATAGGTTCCACATTTTATATTATACCCCTATGCATTTCATAGCCCATCCATAGGGTTCATATACCAATTAATCGGTCCATGGGGCCACAATCATTACAACATACTTGGCACTAGGCCATATTTCATAACTCAATCTCTTATTTAAGGTCTTAGCATTTCAATACATGATTCACATTCCTTTCACCCCTTTTTAAGCTATCAACAATAGCACATTGATCATATTGGAATGCATCTTTTATAATTATAGGGTCACAACACCAATTCATGTAAAGTACCAATCACAACAAGAATCCAAAGTTCAGTCTTACCATATTTACACAGCCACTTTCTTCGCTTCCAAATATCTTTGTATATTACCAACAACTAGACACAATCAATCAAATACTTTTGGTACACATAAGAACAATTTGGAAGAATCAACCATAACAAGTTTTCTCACAAATTTTGGCATCAAATATCAATTTAAACTTGACTTGAAGTCTAGGCATTTTAGCACATAGTTCCTATTATTCACATATCTTCATTTACCAAGAATAAAATATTAATCACATTGAGGTACATCCTTCACATATATTCTTGTAACTCCCAAATTCATCGAAATAATGAATACTAAATAAATCATTCCGGACATACAACATACACAGTGACACCATGGGAGCTCAATTTCTAAAAAGAGGGAGTTTTAGCCATACATACTGATGATATACTACATGATCTGGTGGTGCAGTGACATTAGTAGGAACGAGGGTGCTCTCCTTAACAATAAATTCTACCAATTACTCCATGGCTCAACACATTCTCCTAACAAGTCCTTGGGTAATCCGCTTGGACTCAATGGTGGGATAAATCCCACCTTACATGCTTCAAATTCACAGATTATGGTATCAAAATTACCAATCTTGAGAGTAATACTTAGAGAGGAAATTAGCTCCCTATCTTGAGCCATATCGCACCATCTGGAATACCAAAGAATGGAGAAATTCCTAAATGTCCAAATAGCCTCCAGCTTATAGATGTGGTCGACAACACACCGATAAGAAGGACTCTACTCGACACGGCTCCGAGACATCCTAGGACACTCGAAAACCTTAGGCTCTGATACCAAGTTTTTCACGCCCCAAATTCGAGGGACATGACCGGCACTCGACCGGGTATCCCCAGTCAAGCGGACCTGGGTGCCTTTCATATCCCATGTGTTACCCCTTATTCTCATTACCTAATAACCAAGCCATTTATAGGATATTAACTCCATTAACTGATTTTTTTTATAAAAATAACAATAATAATTTCCATTAGAAACTAAATTCACCATAATAAAGGTATTCCAATTTTTTGTTATACAATATTGCCACACATCAATATTTATCTTTTAAATTACCATGCCCGACACTACCCATGACCTGTCTACGGAGCCTCTAAATATAATTGAAGAATAATATAGAAATGCCGACAACAAGGCTCTGGCTATACCTTATACACATCAAATAAGATCCCAAAATAGAAAGTGGTGTGAGCCATATAGGGCCCCGAATGGAAAGGGGCTCGCCGAATTAGCTGACGGGAAGTGATGAGGAGCTACAGTCGGTGTACTGGAGTACCTGCTATGGATCCACCTACAATTATAACACGAATGTAGCGCCCCTGGCAAAAGGGACGTCAGTACATTTGAATTGTACTGGTATGTATGAACAAACTTTGTCCCAAGTAAACTCATGCCATAGACAAGCAAGTCACGTTAATAGAAATAACCAACAAATACGTAAAGGAATAACAAGACAAGCCAAATAAATTTTCAACACTTAACTTTGTTTCAAGTAGTCCTCAACCCATATACAAGTAGAAAGCAACAATAGAAGCAACAACCAAACACACCTGGAAAGCACAATAAACCAAACAAAGGGATAATCAGCGCCCCACAGGTTACAAACTGTCCTGCCGTCTCCTTTCACGGTGCCTCATCAATGATTTCACAATGAGTACACATATCGATTTCAATGGCGATTTCGACCGCTTTCCACCCTTATTACCTCGGCCACCCTTATCACCACAACCCGCACCTTATTACCTCGTGTTGCAGTGCGCAACTCGATTTCACCGTACAGTTACAATTCACCAACAACACAACAACAATCAACAATTCACAAAGGTCAACAACAACACTTCTTAAGAATAACCAAAACAATTTACTAGTTTACACAACCATCAATACCATTTTCCTTCATTTTCAACAATTCATATGCACTTTAAGTCACCACAATAATTTTCCACAACAAGCCAAATATGTTATTACCACAGCTTTTCCAATTGCATCGTCTATGATTTTCCTTCCATCATTTGTTTCTCAACTCTTACCACATAACACTTTCACAATCACGCATTTAGTTTATTGTCAATTACTTGAACCATTAAACCACAAATACTCGATCAAACCAATTAACACCCAACAAACCAACCACAAGAATTTTACAACAATCCACATAGATATCACACACCAAGTATTCGTACACTAAACAAGGTGATGTTACAAAGATCAAAGTTAGCCATACATACCTCGATTGAGCTTTCCTTAAATTACTACAACACTCCAAAAACTTTAGCAATTCCAATCTATTATGAGACATAACAAAATTAAACACATATTACATTTGAGCATTTTATCAAACACTAGTTGAGCATCTTAATTTCGAATCCCCTTTTCAAGACTTCTTTCATTCCCTAACCCAATCTTTACTTATTTATGTTAAACAATCTTCTCACAACCTAATTTGTACATGCATGTATACAAAATACTAAAACACCCAAGAATCATACCTCAATAACCCATCTTATACTCTAAACTCGAAATTAAAAACCTAGGGCATAGAATTTTACCTCTTAGATGAAGAACTTGTGATTGGGTTCTTCGACTTGAAGGTTGATGAAAGATTTGGATGGTTTAGATGTTGGGTTCCTCCTTCTCTCTTCAAAATACTCTCACCTCTCTCTAAAATCAGTAAGAAATGACCCCAAATAAAGCCCCAAAGGTTATATATAAAAATGGGGTCGGGTTATGAAATAAAAAAAATAACCCTGCGATGTCAATTTTGCTATAGCAGAATGCACCGCAGAATGGACATGCGGGCCGCAGAATACACCGCAAAATCAGTGGCCAAAAATGAGCTACACTGGCTCAATCTGCGGTCAAAATGCTGACCGTAGAGTAAAAATGTGGATCACATATTTGACCTGACACGGGATCGCATTTTTCAGCCTTTGGTAATTTTATCATAACTTTGTGTAGGAATGTCCAAATGACGAACGATTTGAAGCGTTGGAAACTATACTCAAAGGGTTTTCATTTGATATTATATTTACCACATAAAACCTTATACATAATTATATATGCTCTTTTGAGGTGGAGCCTTGTGCGAATCCATTTGGAATTTTGGGCTATTTCAAAAATATTCCCATTTTGCGTACACCTAGGCTTCCATTTGGACATCACATAACTTACCATAAGACTTATACTCCTATTTACCAAGTCTAAATGATGTCCACCATATTAATAGTATATAAAAATATTATAATAAGCCTGTGTGACACTACGAAATCCTAAATTACTTAGCGAAATTTTTTGGGGCCTTACATTTCAGAAGGCAATTACTGTGGTCCGCACAAAATGGAATGCAGTCATAGTGGTCCACCGCGGACCGCACAAAATGTAATGCGGCCGCAGTGGCAAACTTCATAGAGCTGATTTTTCAACCTTCATCAATGCGGTCCGCGCTAAATGTAGTGCGCCCGCTTTGAAAACTTCAAAGACCTGTACACTTTTTCAACTATGTCCTACATGGCATCAACACAATCCTTAGCATGTCACAACCAGTTAGTACAAAAATAAATTCTATACTACAATGAAAATTAGATAAAAACAAGAAGAAAAACACATGGGTTTCCTCCCAAGAAGCGCCTGATTTAATGTCACAGCACGACGCGGGTTACCATCAAATCATTTGAGATGAAGAAGTGCCACCACGTGGCTGTAATCAATTTTTCCCAAGTAATGCTTGACCCTATGCCCATTCACTCTAAGAACTTCCCCACTTTTGTTTTTTAAATCAAGAGCACGAAAAGAGGTCACACACACTACTTCAAATGGTCCACTCCATTTTGACTTGAGATTTCCCGGGAACAACCGTAGCCGAGAGTTGAATAAGAGCACCAAATCCTCTACCTTGATCTCCTTGCCCCGACTATATTTCTCGTGAAGGTATTTCATTTTATCCTTATACAAGGATGAACTGGAGTATGCATGGAACTTAAATTCATACAAGTTCAATGAGTTGTTCCATCCTAAGATTAGCAACTACATCCCAATCAAGATTCAACTTTCTCAAGGCCCGTATGGCCTTGTGCTCTAACTCAACTGGTAAATGGCAAGCTTTCTCGAATTTGTACAAAGTTGGCCAATAAAACACAACTAAGAACTTTGGAAGCAGTCCTCACCCCACCATCATGGCCACCATAGGCAGAGAAATGACAAGCCTCCAAGATACTCAATTGCTCTTCCTCCAAGACACACCTTCGGATCACACCATCCGTGCAAATATTGAACAAATACGGCTCATCCCAATAGGAATCCAAACTATACCATTCGAGCTTCTTCCTTTGGTTAGAATAGAGCTCACACAGGATGATGCCAGACACAAGGTAATTAGCAACATCCACAAACCACGACATATCACTCATTGACACCGAAAGTAGCTGCTCATCGAGAAATACATCATTGATCTTAGGCCGTCCCATGGCCTTCCTTCCTCCTCCAAGTGAGACAAGTGGCCCGCCACTTGGTTTTACCTCCCCTTCCAGTCCACAATTTCTATCAAACTCTTGAAGTAACAAGATCTATCACATCAGCCAAGATTTGGAGTTTTTCTTTGTCATCAAGTAACTAAGGGCTGCATGATCGGTGTGCACTATGACCTTGGACCCTATAAGATACGGCCGGAACTTTTCCATTGCAAACACTATGGCTAACAACTCTTTCTCGGTTACCTTGTAGTTCTTTTGAGCCTCATTCATTGTCTTGCTTGTGTAGTACACCAGATGAAACATTTTGTTAATGTTTTGACCCAAAACTGCCCCAACCGCAATGTCTCTCATGTTGCACATGAGCTTGAAAGTCAAACTCTAATTTGGTGCGGTAATGATAGGGGTGGTGGTCAACTTAAGCTTGAGAAGTTCAAATTCTTACATACATCCCTCTTCAAACACAAACTTCGCATCCTTTTACAGTAGCTTGCACAAAGGGTTAACTACCTTCGAAATATCTTTTATAAATCTCCGGTAGAACCCCGTGTGCCCAAGAAAACTCCTAACCCCCTTGACAGAAGAGAGGGGAGAAAGCCTTGAAATCACCTCTATATTGGCCTTATCAAGTTCTATGCCATGCTTTGAAATTTTATGACCCAACATTATGCCCTCCTCAACCATGAAGTGGCATTTTTTCCAATTGAGTACAAGATTGGTGTCTTCATAACGGGCCAACAATCTATCCAGATTTTTCAAGAATTTATCAAATGAATCACCAACCAGAATAAAGTCGTCCATGAATAACTCCAAAATATCTTCCACCTTATCAGTGAAAACGGCTATCATATATCATTAGAACAACGTCGGGGCATTACAAAACCCGAACGACATCCGAGAAAAAGCAAAGGTGCCATACGGATAAGTAAATGTGGTTTATCTCCTATCTTATGGAGCGATTAAGGTTTGGTTGTAGCCAGAATATCCGTCCAGGAAACAATAGAAGGCACGCCTGGCAAGATGATCAAGCATCTGGTCAAGGAAAGGCAATAGAAAGTGATCCTTACGGGTCACCTTGTTCAGTTTGCACTAGTCCATGCATATCCTTCATCTGGTAACTGTCTGAGTAGGAATTAGTTCATTTTTATCATTGGTCACCACGGTCATACCACCCTTCTTTGGCACACATTGCACCAGTGAAGTCCATGAGCTGTCAGAGATAGGGTACATAACCCTGGCATCCAACCACTTGATCACCTCTTTTTTCACAACTACTTGCATTGCCTTATTCAACCTCCTTTGATGTTCCAAGGAGGGTTTTGCATCATCCTCAAGAATAATCTTGTGCATACAGAATGCGGGGCTTATTCCACGAATATTAGCTAAAGTCCATCCAATTGCCTTCTTCTGCTTTTTGAGCACCACGTGTCACACCTCCTTTTGTACTACCCCACATATGTATGCCTGAAAAGAGGCTTTCGTACCGATCTGTTTGGAAAGATACGTAGGGTATACCTCAATGTTCAAATACCCGGGACGGATATAACAACAAAGAGGAAGGAGTTTTTCCACATAAAGGACAATCGGTTCGGGATTTTTATTAAATTATCAGAGTCGCCACTTGGGAAAATAAGGGTGTCCCAAGTCACCGATTAATCCCGAATCCGAGGAAGTTGACTCTGTTATTACAGTCCGCGAAACAAAGACCTGGAGAAGGAACTCTGTTAACCCGGGAGAAGGTGTTAGGCATTCCCAAATTCCGTGGTTTTAGCACGGTCGCTCAATCATCGTTCTCGAATCTTACTTGACTTGTTATAGGTTTTAACAATACATATGTGCTTTTACTTTTCATTTTTTACAGAATTGCGACATCGCAAAAACGCCCTCGAGTCACACCGCAACCAGTACGCCTGTGACCTTTAGTACATTTAGGCTTTTCCGGGATTTTGGATTTGAGTCGCACCAAGTGCACACTCGTTTATAAGGAAGGTATATTAAACCGTGCTTAATAGAGTCTATCGGCTTTTAAATCTTTTGGGAGAAGCTATAATATTTGTTAGTAGCCTCCTCCGATTCTATTTATAAATTATCTCATTACTAAAGGGGGCCCCGCTATCAAGTGTTGTGCGAGGCTCGTCCCAATTACATTTTTAGAGTCCCAATCTATTGCTTTACTATACTTTTTCTATACATGTTTTTTCCTTAGTCATTTTTGGTACTAAACATTTCTAAAAATGAGTCCAGGCCCATGTTATTTCTGTTGTTATTGGGCCTGGATCTCTGAAATGAGCTTTAATGCATTATAAAACACATCCAGGTCTTAAAGAGACCCAGATCCGACCTGGGCTTTCACTTGATAGCCCAGCAGACGTACGAGCATAGTCCAGGCCCACGCTACTTATCAGGCCCAGACTCATTTGAAGTAATTAAAGCAGAAATGTAAACAAAACAAATATACAAAAATAAGAATGAAATCAGAATGCTTTTATTTATCGGAAAAAGAGAAGTCAATGTACAAGATGATCAATGTTACCCTTGACTATGACTAACTCTTATATATAAGCACCAACTATTCGAATTCTTTTGTTTTTGCTATATGACTTAACCAGCATTGAAACTATTGAGCTAATGAATTAAGAGAAAGAAGTTGTTCAACTATGTGAAGTTTTATTTAAACAGTTCGAATAAAGCTAATGGTAGCCAAATCACCTAAGACTAATTGATTAATGGTATACGTACAAGGTTAAGTTACTGGATTCTCTACGATTTATACTCGTTCATTATCACGTACTTAGTTGTAAATGCCTCATCACTTCTGCTAACTGTTCTTCCCATTTCGAACTAGTTTGCCTCTATATGTGAGTTTACAAACGTGATTAATTACTGATATTAGTACAAGCCAAGCTTATCTGATCCCACAAATCTGGTTTTAATCGAATTACTACTTCATTTTAACTGTTTCTCTGTTAAGCCCATTCAAACTAGCTATTAGTTTCAAATCATATTACCTATATGAATTGGTCGAGCTTATTGTTAGCGAATCCTATTAGAGTCATTCGACCTTGTTTTAAAGGTTTTACCTATTTAACTAAGTGATTTACTACTACGACTATACTACCACTAATATACTAGCTATTACACTGTTTGTTTTTTGTTTTTCTACTTGTACACACTATACTACATCAATATTACAGATCTAAGCTAATACTAAATAGCTACGAAGATATTAAACTACAAAATACAATGTAAAGTATGAATCAAGCTGGAACTTCATTTTATTTCAGCAATTCCATTACAGCTTCATTTTGAATAGAAGTGTACCTGAATCAGCAAGTAGAAACCAATGAGTTCTAGGGATTTAAGCAAGTAATTCAGCAACAAACTCAAGCAGCAACGCAACAGTGGGAGATTGAATATCAACGAACAAAACACAGCAACGGCAAACAGAGATCCAAGCAAAAAACTCGAGCAAGAAACCACCAGAACAAAGACTACCAAAATGCTCTCACTCAAAAAAATGCAGGAAAAACTTATTTGCTATTTAACTAATTTTCACTCTGAATTTTTCTCTCTAAAATCCAACATCTATATCTATATTTTTCTCTGAACTTTCTTTTCAAAAGCCAGCCCTTATTTCACTCTTTTTGGGGGTATATATAGGTGTAGGAATGGCAGATTTCTTGGGGAGAAAGAATGGGATTAAATCCCACTTCACCCCCATTTAAAATTGCTAAACTTACACTTAGACCCTATTTTCAGTTAAAAGATCCCTTCCAGCATGTGCTGGAAGGTTCTATTTGATTCCCTTTTAAGGCTTTTACCAAAGTATCCCTAATGGTTAAATTTTTACCGATTTCCCTTTTTAGAGAGACCATTATACCCTTTAATCTCTGCAAAATTGCAGAAATCAGGGGTACAAATGACTCCCATATCCCTATGTATTCTATATAATTCACTATTTTACCAATTTGGTTTCCTTTTATGCCCTTAGTGACATTGCTGATTTACCCGACCTACCTAGGTCAGGTTTTCAGCATTTTTGGGTTTATTTAACTAATGGCCAGTCCTTGCATTAGTATTTAAGGACTGTCCAGTTCTACTTTAAGGAACTATTTCAATTTTAACCTCTTTTGTTTCATTTTTAGTTAATTAAGACCTTTTTATTTCATTTTTAAACTAATTGCAGGACTAACCTGCTTTATTGTTGTATTTAACCTATTTAAATTTTAGCCAGTCTCAAGTTGAGACTTGGCTTGGGTAATTGAACCCATTTGCTGAACACAGATTGGGCCCAAGCCTTTGCAGACTTAGGCACCTATGATTCAGGGCTCAAATGAGCCTTGGTAAGTCTGAACTTGCAGACTTAACCAATCATTTACATAATTAGCCTATTTAACCGAACACATGCTGGGCTAAGGTCTTTGCAGACCTAGCCACCTGTGTTTCACGGCATAAAATGAGCCTTGGTGAGTCTGTGCTTGCAGACTTGCACCACTTGTTACACAACTAGCCTTTTAAAGGTGGGCCAGTGTGCTGGACCTTGTAGAGTTGGTCAATTTGCAAAGTTGACCACTCTTTGGTCACTTATTATCTTATAACCTATGGTTGTTTGATTTTCAGTTTTAAACCTATTTCAAAACTAGCCATTTTATGGAACTTAGTACTATGACAGCTATAACCAATCCCCTAAAGTTAATGAGTATTAATCATATGCTCACACTAACAAGAACTATTGCAAACTCAGTCATTTCAACATGTAATTGCACACATAGCCACATGAGATCAAACATTGTGCATCAATCAAGTAAAACGCAGAAGGGGAAATTTGATAGTGTTGAATCTTAATCAATCAATTCACATTACCCAATTTCATGTGACAAAGTGTCAATCAATATTAATTAGACTTAATTACAACTAATTCATGTTAGATGATACATTGAAAACCCCCAAAATCTTCAAAGTTCATGAGCATAGACATACACAGAAGCTAAACTCTCACAAACAGTCAGTAAGAGATAAAACATGACTCATTTTTAGACACAAGGACCACAGAATAACATAAACATGGTAGCCAGGATCTATTTAAAAGTACTAATCTTAGCTTTGATATATATAAGATGAAATTAAAGGATAAAAGAGTCATGGGGAAACAATGAAGAAGAGTCCTAACATCTATCATGCCAAGTAACAAAAGAAGAAGCAAAATCAGATTGACATGCTTATCAGCAGATGAAGGAACAGAAGAGGTAGTATAAACCAATCATTAGAGAAAAATCATGGTTTTAATCAGGAGATTTAAGGGAATAGACAAAGATAAAGTAAAACGACCTTAATATAGGAGATCAATAGCTAATCCTGGCACTAAAACTAAGCATGAAAAGAACCAGAAGAGAAGAATCATTCTAACTATTTAACAAAGATAAACTAATACAAAATGAGAGTCCAAAAACTCTATTAAAGTTAATCATGCAAAGCAGATATCGAAGACCAACAAGATGAAAAGGCCTAATACTAACAGAAGACGAAAAAGAAGAAAGATATCAAGGTCAAATCTTCAAAACAGAGAATCAGAACAAAATCCAAACAAACGAGATAAACCTAGTATAAGAGATGAATAACAATGACTAGACAACTAAACATGTAAAGAATCATAAAGAGAGGAACATTCATGATATTGAAAACTAAAATATCGATAATCACAATACCAAGAAGACGAAGAAGAAAGGGTGAAAGATAGATCTTTTAACTCAGAAGAAACAGAACATGATTTTAAAACAAACAAAACAGAAGAAAGATATGAACAAATGAGCAAGTAAAAAAAAACCCTAATCAGATGAAGCACAAGATTTCAAGATCTTAAAAATAGAAAAACAGACAGAAACATCAAGACGAAAGCCATGAAACAAGAGAAAACATGAACATGAGCAGACAGGGAAAGCAAATAAATCATAGAAGAGGGTAAGGGTACTTAGCTTTGCGGGGCCTGTCCCCTGAGCTTACCCTTTCACTCTTCTCTTTCTTTTTTCAGTCTTTTTCAAACCTTTTCTTTGTTTCTTTTCTCTATTTCCTTTTCTGTTTTTTTTTTAGACTTCAAGATGAAGTCTTTAAGGTTTTTTGGTTTGGAGGGGGTATTCAGGGGAGGGTAAAGGCTAGATCTTGATAGGGCTTTAGTTTCGAGTCGCCGGAGTTAGGGTTCCGGCGACTTCTTTTTGGATATTCGAGGGGATCGAGGGATATTCGAAGGAAACTAAGGCTGTGGGGGGTTAGATCAGGTCAAGGTGGTTCTTTTGGCGTTGGTTTGGAGAAGGATTTCATAGCTTGTGGTCACCGAAGGTAGGTTCCGGTGACCGGCAGATCAAGAACATGGGGTGTTTCAAGGGGCTTTAGGGTTTTTGGGGTGAGACTTGTGATGGAGAAGAAGGAAAGGGTGGTTTGGGGTGAAGAGGTGGCCGGAGACCACCGTGAAAGGTGGTGTCCTCCATGGCCGGCGAGGGTGAGAAGAAGGAGATGAAGAAGAAGTCAAGGCGGCTAGGGTTTGGAAAGTGTCAAATGACTGGTCTCAACAAGACCAAACCCTTATATAGTCGAAGGGGCTAAAGTGATCTGGGCCGTTGGTTTGATGAAGATCAACGGCCACCAATTGCGTTACATAAACGGCGTCGTTCTATCACAAATGAAGCCCAAGCTGTTTACCATTATATCAATTCAAACGGACGGATGAGATATGATCTCACATTTTAGTTAATTAATTAATTTTGCTATTTGTCTCAGCCGTTGGATTGTCATGATGAACGACTGAGATCACCTACTTCTTAATTAATTGGACCGGTTACCCTTAGGCTTAGGGACTGGGCCGGCCAATTGGGTCATATTTGGCCCAGTCTCACTATACTATGTATTTTTGTATTTTCCTGATGTTTTTAATTATTTTTTATGTATTTTATTTTTTATTTTGTTTTCTTTTATTTTGTATTATTTAAATTATTCAATTTCCTACTTGCACTAATTTTCTGATATTTTTTGGCAATTTTCTACTATTTTTTCCATAATTTCTGCTATTAATGCTCTTTTTTTATTGATTTTTCTTTTAACTACTTAATTCAAAAATGCATGTATTTAACCTATATTTTTTGATTTTCTAATTTTAATTATTTAAACACATAAAAATGCATTTAATTTCAAACAAGATATGCAATTACACTCAAAAATATTATTTTATTTTAATTTTGGAATTTTGTTTACCTAGTGCAAAAATCATGTGCTCATACCACCAATGTGGCATTTAAATGCATGTTAATAAGACAAGAGGAAAGAATAACTGGTAAAGTTGAACTAGGGCCTAAGAAGTCATACCTAAGATATGAAGGCAATGGTTTCAACTCCAACATCAGAGGTTCCTCAATTGAAGGCTTTATTGGATGAGTCTTTCTATTTTCAAGATCTAAGGAGAGTTTCCTAGGCTCATAAGAATAAGACTCCGTCCCATGTAAAGCATTCACACTTCACTCGTCCCTCATCATTATTGACATCAAGGTTTAACAATACGGCCTCCAAAGGGTCATTCACATTGATCATTACACTAGTATTATCAATTATGACTTCCATAACAAGATCCCCAAATGAGCACACTTCGGTACAATTGGGCTGCTTCATCGACTTGCACACATGAAAGACCACATTTTCATCACCACCTAAAAAGTGAGTTCCCCTAATTCCACATCAACTAGAGCCTTCCCTATAGAAAGGAAAGGTCTCCCCAATATGATCGGAACTTCATAGTTTACCTCACAATCCAAGATCACAAAATCAGTTGGCAAGACAAATTTTTCCACCCCGATAAGCAAATCATCAACAATACTCAATGATCATTTCATTGATCTATCCGCCATTTGCAATCTCATGGAAGTTGTCCTCGGTGGCCCAATACCAAAAATATTGAAAACTAAGTAGGGCATCAAGTTGATGCTTGCCCCTAAATCAGATTAAGCTTTAGCAAAATCTGCACTTCCAATAGTGCAAGGGATAGTGAAAGCACCGGGATCCTCAAACTTTGGAGCCATTAAATGTACTATAGCACTAACTTGGTGGGTCATCTTGATAGTTTCACAGTCCATGGATATTTTTTTTGTCACCAAATCTTCCATGAATTTAGCGTAGCCAGTCCTTTGCTCCAAAGCCTCCACTAAGGGGACATTGATGGATAAGCTCATATCATGTCAATAAAATTTTTGAACTGATTCTCATTTTTCTACTTGTCTAGACTTTGAGGATAAGGTGGAGATGGCCTAGGCAAGGATGCTTTGGCTTTTTGCACAACCAACTCCAGCATGTCTATTACATATTCCCTAGATGGGTTCACGTCATTTTGCATTTCCACCTCGGCATCTTGAATGTCAATCCTTACTTCTTCATTCATATTTTTATCAATCACATTCTCAACCACCAAGGGAACTTCATCTTCTTGAAACTCAACTTCATCACCCAAAACTTGCTTTTGTTTGGAGGCTTTTACATCACCGCCTCGTCCATTCCTAGTAGTTACTGCCATAATATAATTGTTCCCACACTTCGGGTTCACTACCATATCACTTGGTAGAGCACCCTTAGGGCGTGTATTCAAGGACTGAGAGATTTGGCCTAGTTGCACCTCCAAATTTCTAATGTAAGTATTGTGAGAAGACAACTGAGCATCCAAATCCGCATTCTTCATCTTCATTTATTCGAACACCATTTCAATTTTACCCACATCATTGCTAGAAGAACTAGACATGGGAAGGAATAGTTGGTGGGTTGCTCGATTTTTGGTACATTGGGGGCCTTTGAAAACCTTGCCCCTTATTATTGTTCCATCCACCCTAGTTGTTGTTGTTACCCCAGTTTTCTTGATTGCTCCTATTGTTGTTTTGATTGCCCCAATTTGAATTTTGATTATTGTTTCCCCAATTATTTTTCCTGCATTGATGATTGTTCCAATTGTTGTTACCTTGTTGTTACTTACCCCAATTGCCTTGGGATCTCCATTGTTGCTGTTGGTTGGAAGAATTCTCTCTTTGGCTTTGATAATTATTCACATATTTTACCTCTTCATTTTTCCTACATATCCATCATCTTGAAATCTACTACAATCATTGTCAAATGGATCCGAATTCCATTGGTTCTGTTAATCTGTTTGTCTTATTTGGTTCACTAGCATGTTAACACCCTCCACAACATTCACTTGGCGAGGATTTTGGACTTGTTGCATATGTGCCTTTTCTAGTTGGTTCATAGTTGTTGTCAACTCAGCTATTGCCTGCCCATGATCATGTAATTCTTTGTGGAAATGAGTGATTGTAGGGTCACCCTGGGGCACATTGGCTCTACATTGCCAAGCGGAGGACGTGTCAGCCATCTCGTCAAGAATGGCACAAGCTTCATCATACGTTAATATTAGGAAATTAACCCCAACAAGTTGATTCCTTATGCATTGATTAATTGTGTTGATGCCCCGATAGAAAGTTCGTTGCAGCATATTCTCTGTCATATCATTGTTGGGGCATTCCTTCACTATAGTTCTATATCTCTCCCAAATCGCATACAATGGTTTGGTGGGCTCATGATTGAAAGCTAAGATCTCATCCCGCAATGCTGTCATATGCTCCGGTGAGAAGAACTTTACAATGAACGTGTCATCCAAATCATTCCAAGTGGTGATAGAATGGTTGGGAAGTCCCTCAAGACAATCTAACGCATTCCCTCTAAGTGAAAAATGGGAAGAGTCTCAACCGAAGTGCATCCTCGGACACACTGGTTTGCTTTCTCCCCCTATAGATATCCACAAACCCCTTGAGATATTTGTAAGCATTTTGAGTGGCAGCACACATGAAGTACCCATACTGCTCTAGCAATCTCAACATCACATTAGTAATTTGGAAATTGCCCGCCTGAATTCGGGGTAGGACAATTGCACTTGCATAGCCTTGGTTTGGGAGCACTCAAGGAACCGCTCTTGGAGGTCGCAGAAGAGGATCTAGAATATTCTCATTAACATTGGTTTGGCGGCCTCTTCATTGTCCTGGAGGTACAAGAGGCACCTTATCCTCTCCATTATCATCAACCTCATCCCCCGCAATCACGTTTCCAAGAGGGTCATTAGCATTTAATGTCATTTACTACCTAACGTTTTTGACACACACAAATTAGCAACAAAGAAAGAAAGAAGAACAAAGCACAAAACTATTTAGATAGATAGCCAAAACTTTTAGCTCCCTAGCAAAGACTCCAAAAAGTGATCGAGGCTAACCCTACACTACTATTGAGTAGCGAGAGAGGTCGAAGCAACTTTTACTCGATTAAGGCCGAGTTAATTTCCATAGGGAGCTATATATTAGAGTCGGGTGTCTTTCTAAAACAGAGTTGTGTATTTTCACTTAATTGCACTTCTACACAATTTGGGTTTTGATTATGATTCTAAATTTATAAAACTACAATGCTTAATTAAACAAAAGTAAGCTAAGGTTAAACTATTGTGAGTTGTTCAAATGATTGCAAGGCAATAGGGTAGTGACTTTCGCCTAGGTGGTCGATTGACGGATTCTTGAGTCTAAAGCTAGATTGTCACATTTGGGGAGTATGACATAATCGTTTCTCGATTCTTCTCACTCTATACCTCTTGGTAGTTCGAGTAATTTTGCCTGAATTGACTTTCTCAAGCCCAATTGGGTATGCATTATTTGCACAAGCAACAAGGGTTCAAGTCGGGTATTACTATATCTATGTTTAACCCTTTAATTGGGGCTATCAATCTCTTGAGTATGCCCCAATTACTTGTTGGACAAATTTTAGAGACTTATGCTCTCTTTCTCAAGAAGATCCAAAATCAACTAAACACAAACTAGTGTTTGCAACCACTAATTCAACAATTAAACATGAAATTAGCCCAAATATCAAACACCCATAGTCAATCAAGCCCTAAAACACAAGACCATCAATTACACTCACCAGGGTTGAGCCACAACCTTAGCTTATGGGTCTATCTACTCATAATTAAAGAAGAAAACAAAGAAATAGATGAAGAAAAACTCATATTAATTAATTGCTAAATTAAACTTGAAGATTCAATATTGAAACACAACTAAAATTACTCAAAACAACTAAAATATTTGACCCCACAGGAGCAGCCTTAGTGCTAAGTATATGCTTAACCTAAAAATGGAAAAGAACCTTTTTATACTAATTTGACAAATCAGTACAAAAATACCCCTGCGGGGTTAGTGCGAACAACATAAAATCACGTATGGCCACATTAGGGCTCTGAACTTGATTAAACGACTCTAAGAACTTGGGCAATGCGGACCGACAAAATCGAGTGCGGCCGCGATGGCTTCTCGTGTGGTCCGCATGAAATGGAGTGCGGACAACATTGGTCTTCAAACCTTATTTGGCAACTCTCTGAATCTTCTCTCTGCGGACTTCACTAAATCGAGTGCGGCCGCATTGATCTTAGTGTGAATCGCACAAAAATCTAATGTGGTCGCGTTGCCATTATATCTAAATATCAGCCTCTCTTAATCTCACTTGTGCGGACCACACAGAATGATGTGCGCCCGCACTAGCCCTGTTTTGCCTGAGCTTTGTCTTTGTCTTGGTACTTGTGCAAGTTTCACTCCTTTTTGAGCTGATCTTTGACACCTTTTCACCGTCATGATCAAACCTGCTATCAAGCACAACTTGTGAGCCTTTTGGGACTATTTTGTACACATTTCTAATCAAAACTTGAGCATGAAAGAGTGTAAAATGCATCATATTCCCTAGTTATCACTAAGTCTAGTCCAAATTTTGACCAATACACTTGCTTGATATAATTAAGTTATCTATTTCTCTTTTTATCTTATAAATTAAAGTTGGCACTGCTAAAACCTCAATTACGTTCCCAAACTCCTATTTACTCGCTTAAGCATGAATACATATATTCTACCATGCAAGTCTTTCGATGGCTCGATCTTGGCAGCGATGGAGACACTCATTGCTATTATGCATTACGGGTACGCAATGGCTTGGTCGACCTCTTACTATTCCTTTTAATGGTTATCCACTTGTGATCAGATTTTGAGCCATACAATTAGTCATCCGCCTGTTGGCATCACCTTTTGGCGAGCTCAATGGGCAGATTCTGTTGATTCAAAAATTAGGAGAAATCTAATCATTATGCGAGGGTCGAGGCCCTTACAGCAAGGTAGTGATATGTTGCTTCAAGAATCTCATTAGACCGTTACATCAGTTTAGAGTTGGTCATCACATCAATTCATGATATCATGAATGCTCATTATGAATAATTACGGCGTACATTTCCCAATCACCTATCGTTTCCTGTGCCCTTTCCATTTCTTGATTGGTAGCTCTCGTATTTACAGCTTGGGACATTTATGTTTCTATAAATATCGGGAGCCTCTTTTAGACTGTTGCGCTTTTCAATTTGTCTAAGAAAGAAATTTTCCAAACTTCCTCCTCCTTCCTAATCTCTCATTCTTCTTCTTTTGTTAAAGTTCAATGTGTAAATTACCTTTTTTCTTCACCGTTCTCGTTTATTTCGATCAAAGAAGACAAATGGCTAGTACTCCTTCCTAATCTGATAGAGATGTTAGTGCTCCGATGCCGAAAAGTGACATATCCCTATTCGAAGAGAAGCGGATATGGTGGAAGACGAAGGATTTATGATGGTGGATGAGGTAGTTCCTCATTTGGAGAAGACGAGGACCGATTTTAACAGCCATGTTGGGGATGAACTGAAGCCTATTCCATCCACTATGGATGAGGCAGTGATCATGATGCTCAAATCTAAGTGGGGAATCCCTACTCTTATCGACATGGTGCCGGCAGGGAAGAATATTGTGCATTTGTACCGCCAAGGATACTACGTGTTCTACGTGTATCCCTTTGTTATCGAGTACACACTTCCCCTTTCTTCTCTGGTGGTGGACTTTTATTGCTTCTACGAAGTGTGCAGGCTCAACTCTCTTCGTATGCATACAAACTCTTTCTTATGCTCATCAAATACGTGGAGCTGGCCAGCCGAGGAATTTCCTTGGGGCACATGCTTCACTTCTTTGCCCCTCATTTTCTTTGAGGTACGATAATCCATATGCGTCATCGAGGAACCAAGAGTTTGATGGTGAAGAAGGACGATATGGCCAACCATTATTTTTGGGAAAGCTACATCTATGAGCGGATAAAGCACCTCGTGGCGAACTCGGCAGGATTTTTAGAGACGTGGAACTTTGCTCATGAGTTTTCCTTGGTTTACTTTGTGATTTTTCTTACGATGGTTGTTGATCTTCTCCCTTTAGGCGATAGTACTAAGGACTTGTTATTGCTTTTGCAGCAAAGAGACTACCTCCCCCGCTAGTTGCCAATATCCATGAAAGCGTAATTTTCCCCCACACGATAGTGATTCGTGAGTGGACGTCTTTACAGAGAAGTTTTGACACAATACTCTTACTGGTAATTTGATATGTTGCAGTTTGGCTTTATTCTTTGCTTTATAGTTTAACCATGTCGTTATATGAATTAATCCCTTCTTGTTGATAGGTCGGAGAGTGTGAAAGATGAGGGCTCCCCCACTTGCATTTTGTCAACCTGCGCCCCCTGCCCGGCCTGCATCGAGGGCTGCTACCCGGCCTGCACCAAGATCTACTACCTGGCTTGCGCCCATGGCCAAAGCCGTGTGCATGGACGTTACTCCTCAGTTGGAGACTCCGATTCCCATAGTCCATTCAATGGGCGAATTTCCCTATGTTGGTAGTGGAAAGGCCCCATCGAAGAGATGACCGGTAATGTTGGAAGAGGCTTATACAACCGAAATATCTTCAAGAGGAAACCTTACCTTGGCGGTCCCTGAAACTTATGGAGGTACCAACCCAGCCATGGAGGTAACCCTCGTTGTGAGCAATCAAGGGGATAGTGTAATGGAGAGGGTGTCCTAGCTAGAAAAGAAAGTGGCCAAGATGGAGAGATATGACAATACTCAAGTGCTGGATTTGGTGAGGGTGGCAACACTAGAGGATATTATCTGCGTCCTCAGGTCCAAGCATGCGTCTGAGAGAGCGATGGCCATCCTTAATCGTGAACTTGATCGAGACACTCTAATCTTGGGAGACCGAGTTGCAGCTCTCGAAGCTGAGAAGGCACAGTTATTAGCTCAAGCTCTCCCTCAAGATTCTGTTTCAGCCACTGTTCCTGCCGCATGTTTGAGTTTTTGGTCTATGAAGCAGACCAACATGATACATACAAGGGTTTATATGAGGCGAGGAATATCCCAAAGGTCGCACTTGAAGATGCTCGGGTGAAGGCACACGAGGCTCACGTTGCCTGAGGTTATGACCCTGCAATGCCGGAGGCTGGTGGTGGTATTAATGTCGAGGATGGGATCCCTTCTGATAATGATGAGGATGTTGGGGAGAACGGCGGCGGGGAAGACACTAAGTGAAGCTTTTGCTGCAACCTTTGTACTTAGTTTTTTTTTGGTTCTTTTGTTATTTATTCTCATTTTTTTCTCGAGGTCTCATTTTGGCCTTTTGTAAGGTACAGTTGTCGCGCATGTAAATGATTCTTCATCTTCATTTGTGTATCTTTTGATTTTCTGTGATGAGTCCTTGATCTTTTTAATTGGGAATCCTACCTTGCCCGGATCGTATAGGATCTCATCGTATGAGTCTGAATGAAGTCACTTTGGATCTGCAAGTTCGGGTGAGGTTGACTTCTAATTTTCTGACTTAGGTGGAACCAAACATAATCCAAACGAGGTTGAAATTAGACTTGCCATCTTGGGCGAAGTCAGTTTTGACTTGTACACTCGAGTGGGATTGACTTACTAATTTAGGCAAAGTCGATTTTCCATATGTATGCGAGAGAGATTGAACTCGGAGTTTCCATCTTGGGCGAAAGTTTCTGACTTATATATTTGAATGAGGTCGAACTTGGGGTCGCCATCTTGGGTGAAGTCAATTTCTAACATACATTTGAACGAGATCGAATTTTGAGTCTCCATCTTCGATGAAGTCAATTTCTGACTTGTATATTCGAATGAGGTCGAATTTGGAGTCGCCATCTTGGGCGAAGTCAATTTCTTACTTATATTTTCGAACAAGGTCAAATTTGGGGTCGCCGTCTTGGGCGAAGTCAATTTTTGACTTATATATTCGAACGAGGTCGAACTTGGGGTCTCCATCTTGGGCTAAGTCGATTTCTGACTTACATATTCGAACGAGGTCAAATTTGAAGTTTCCATTTTGGGCGAAGTCGATTTTTGACTTATATTCGAACGAGGTGGAACTTCAATCTATCGATTCGGGTGGGCGAATTTATACTTTTACTTGGTGATGGACGACGATCATAAAGATGTGAACTTGAGAGATCAAAATCTTAATCCGTTGTAAATTTGAGCGAGGTCAAAATTTCCTTTTGTATGGCGATGGCTGATGGTCATAAGGGTGTTTATTCGAGCGAGGTCTGAATCGTAACCCATTGTAAATTCGAGCGAGGTCAAAATTTCCTTTTGTTTAGAGATGGTCGATGGTCATAAGGGTGTTCATCCGAGTGAGGTTAGAATTGTAACCTATTATACTCTTTTTACTAAAGGACATTACTCGTTGCAGCATTGTTTGCACGTGCATCGGGGTAAGTCCTGATTTTCTTAATTTTGCTTTCATTGGACAATACTATGGGTGGTTTCATGGGTGAGTTTCAGTTTGCTTAACTTTGCATCCATTGGAGAATACTGTGGGTTTCATGGGTGAGACCCTTGTTCTAGAGAATGTTTCTCAATATTCGATCTGTGCCAAATCTTTTCTCTTATTTGTTGTATGGTACAGTTTAGGGAACTTTGCTCGGTTGTTGCTTCCTAGATGGCATGGCACAAAACCTTTTCCTAGGGTGTTTTGGTGGATTTCTTTCCTTGTTCACGTACCTATAAGAGTGCTCGTTTTCCTGTTCTGAACCAACAAGAGAGCGTAATAAGTTAAACTCAAACAAAATTGCCTTACTTTGGCTTGGCAAGTCGGTAAAATTAAAGGAGGAGCGGCGATGTAGGGTCACTCTCTTCTCTTCGTACTCGAATGATGGTTTCAGAAGCCATGTTAGGCTTCCTCGTTAATCGCATCCAGGCTTCTCATGGGTTGGACTTACCTTGTATGTTGGGTATCGAGACCAAGTCCCAGTCCAGCCCCGTCTGATATGCGCAAACAAGAAGGAAAACATGTCATACTTTGTTCATAAATCATCCTGTGCGTGTGGGTATGAAACTAAGGTAGGATATGCCCGGTATTTTAAAGGGTCACACAATAGGCTATCATCCCTTCTAAAGAGTTGGATGTACGGGCCGCTATACAAGTTGAGTACATCGCATGGAATTACGGTCATGCCAGGTGCATAGTGACCGTGATTCTACTTTAAACATGCATATGACATGCCAAACCCATTGCTACAGGTGAAGTGTGGGATTTGCATAGACATCGGTCATAATTTTTGTTTTATGTAGAGATCTGACCTAGATTGGTACAATTATCTCAAAGAATTCTCTACCAATCTTTTCGAGTTGTTGTTTACACCGAGACGGTGAGGTTGTGACAGCCTAAAAGTAATACTTGGCTAGTTCTAGATCTAAAGGAACCTAAAAATTTGGCTAAGAAATCCCCACAGATGGCGCTAAATTATTTGACCAAAAGGTGTTGAGCATTTTAGTTACACTAATTAATCAAAAAATAGAGGATAAATCCTAGCCAAACATAATTAACTTTAGATTTAAGCACATTGAATAAGAGAATCAAATGAGACCAAGCTTGCATAACATTTCTTAAGATGATTAAAGAGCATCAAATGTAAATGGTAAGCTTACATCTTTGACATCGAATTATTTTGTATTTGAAAGAGTGAAGAAGAAAAAGAAGGAATATCGTTGAGAACTAAGATATCTATCTTTATTGATTCAATAGTGATGATTACAAAAGCTTTTAACCAAAATCCACGCTTCTACTTTGTTGTTGTAGGTCTCCTCCCTTCTTCCATTCCTTTTTTTCTGTTGGAAAAATCCTCCCCTTATTGCTTTCTTCTAACATATATATATTACTCATATTTTCCTTGTCCAACGGTCTTTAACCAAAATACCCCTTCTTGACTATACTCCTCTTTACCCGTTTAAGCATGAATGCTTATATTCTGTTGTGCAAGCCTTTCGATGGATCGATCTCGGCAGTGGCCGAGGTACTCGTCGCCATTACGCCTTACGTGTACCTCCATGGCTTGGTTGACCCCTTACCATTCCTTTTAATTGTAATCCACTTGTGGTCATATTTTGACCCATACAATAGGCAAATCGAATATTATATGTCAATAGGTATATAGTACCAGCATACTCATTAATCCTTAGTTATAGCGGGCATATTTTTTATTTTGGAACTCTAATACATATATAGTTCGAGTCATAAAGCAATAGATACGCCCAAATGGGCTGCAAGGTATATTGGCCCATGTTTCTATTTAGCACTTAGGATCATAATCTCTCATAAGTTTGGAATATACTATTATGCACAAGATTAACATAACATTGTTACTTGCTTTCATTTTTTTTCCTAGAAATAAAGTGTAGTGTGTACTTATATAAATCGAAAAACTATAACAGCCTAGCCCACTAGTGATATTATACACTTTAGACCTAGGCTTTCACCCACTAATCATATTATCCATTTTAGACCTAGGCTTGTGTATATGATCGAGATCGTACGCCTTCAATTTATACACTTGGGAGGCCCTCCGAAGTCCAAGTCCGAGTAAGGCCATGTTCGAACTCGAGGGACTAGACTTGAGTTCAAAGGCAATGTGTGATGGATATCGAGGTTGGGTGAATTCTACCAGAAATAGTATCGTTACGGATTTGTAATGGGATGAGCAAGATTCCTGCCACGTCCCCAAAATCATGGCGCAAATTGTGGAGTAGGATCGTACAATTTCGTACAAGATGGTTAGACAGTTGTAACAAGAGTAATCCCAACTGTAAATGGATATATTCCTTATCTAGGGTTTCCCCATCATATAAGGAGGGCCTCAATCATTTGTAAGATTATTTTTTATTGAGCATAGAATATACTCTCTACATTTTGCTTGTTGTTAAACAGAATTGTTTAATTGTTCTCACTTTGATTCTCTTACTT
>JASVEL010010298.1:0-80042 GCA_032618575.1 Nicotiana noctiflora
AAAATCACGTTCTTGCCACAAGTATTCGACTCTAAATAACTCAAATCTATTCAATTAAATTGCTTAATGTAAATAGTAATTCAAGTAATTGATTCTACAATTAAATGCTAAGCTAATATGCAAAATTATGTAAAATGACCAAAATACCCCTTAGACCCCACATCTCGGAACCGGGAAAAATTTATATTTCTAGAAATCTCGCACTCTCCCGAGTCTAACCATATAAAAATCTCCCAAATCGGAGGTCAAATGCCCCCTCAATACCGAACAGTTTGGTCTAAGAACTTTCACCCAATAGTCATTCAAGAATCCGTAATTTAAAGATGAAATCGTGATTATATTACTGAGTATTAGCATAAAAGAGTATAGAATTGTCAGCCAATCGATGCCTGCAAAAATCCATCAAACTCTCTCCTAAAGCCGAGCTCTAGATGTTAAAAAAGGAGAAAATAGCCATTTTCGGAACTTAAGGTCTCTGCCCAGGCCAATTTTTCGCTTTTACGGAAAATTTGCCGCTTCCGCGGATATTTTTCGGAAGCGGAAAATTCTTCGCTTCTGCGGTACCGCTTCCATGGTAATATTTCCGCTTTTACGGTACCGCTTACACGGTCAATTTCCGCTTTTGCGGTTATGACAGGAACCAACACTTTCTCGACACGGAAATGAGCATAACCCCCTCCTACGATGTCCAAATTCGACGATTATTTTTTTAATAGATCCGAAATTACGATATAGATCTAATGGTTCAATAAAAATTTAATTTGGAGCTCATTTACTCATTGTGGTACCCTTTTATATCCAAAGATACGGCTGAAACATCAAATAAGAGCGCAATACAACCCAAAACACACCCGAGGCCCTCGGGACCTCAACCAAAAGCACCAACCCATCTTAATACATTATTCAAACTTATTCCAATCTTTAAAACACCTCAAATAACAGCAGAACCATCAAATTACATCGAATTCAAGCCTAAGTTCTTCTAATACTTTCAAAATATGCATTCGATCAAAAACTCAACCAAACCATGTTCGAATGACCTGAAATTTTGCACACATATCCCAAATCACCTAACAGAGTTACAGAAACTCTCAGAATTCCATTCCGACTCTCAGATCTAAATCTCACCTATCAACTGGAAATCGCCAAAATACTAACTTCGCCAATTCAAGCCTAAATTAGCTATGGACTTTAAAAATACATTCCGAACACGCTCCCAACCCCAAAATTACCTAATGGAGCTAACGGAACCATCAAATTTCTATTCTGATGTCGCCTTCACACTGCTCGAGTACGGGTTATTTTTTAACTCTTAATCTCTCATTTAGGGACTAAGTATCCCAAAACACTCCATATCCTAATACCGAACATCCCGGCAAACCAAAATAGCAGAAATGAACTTAGGGAAAATAGAAAATAGGGGAACAGAGTGTAAATTCTAAAAACAACCGGCGGGGTCGTTACACTTAGAAATTGAGTTTCGTTGACATTTACACAAATGTGGTAAGACTAGAACTTGTCGATGTACCAATTTTTATTTCATATGAATTGGTTTGCAATTATATATATATATAGATATATATATATATATATATATATATATATATATATATATATATATATATATATATATATATATATATATATATATATATATATATATATACGTTCCTTAACATGTGTAATAAACTCCCCTTGATAGTTAGAGATGTGTGAAGAATACAAATCATGTGTTGACATGCCTGGGCTATAAGCCAAGATGAAGACTAAGGTGTGTCATGCTAATTATGTGAAAACCTACTTGTGTTTGCCACTTGATTTGCTTCTGTGTTTGCCTATGATCACAAATTAATAGATGGACATCAAAAATGGAAAAGATATGATAATTGAACCCCTAAGTGCCAAGGAATGAATATGATATATGTGAAATAAATATACAAATGAGATGAATAATGAGAAAGGAACAATGCCTAGGTAAGGAGGCCTAGCCGATCCGGCCGTGATCGGACACCATGCCGCACACATGGTGGTGATGTGCAAATATTGAAATTTGGAAAATAGAAATAAAATTGTGATTGAAGTATATGCCTCAAATGAGACGGCCTAGCCGATCGGGTCAGGATCAGACTCCGCTCAAGATAGCGGTGGTGTTGAGAACAGTGATGAGTATATGAAAACAAATGCCCCAAATTGAATTATGGAAATTTTATGCAAGATTATATGGTTTATCTAAATGTGATGATGCGGTGTCCGTTTTAAACCTCTAATTTACTCTTGTGATTTCTTTGTTCTTGCTTGATAGTTATTTCTAGTAAAATTGTGTTTAGTTATACATACTACTATTCTATGGTACTAACATTCCTTTTGCCGGGAGTGCTACATTTTTTTAAATGAATGTAGGTGGCTCCATTGCCGATAGTATCGACCGCACGTGGCAGGTTATCGTTTTCTCAAAGTCTTGGTGAGCCCCTTCCTTTTTCAAGGGGTTGTATGGTATATCTTATGTTGTAGTGGATTTCTATTTTGAGGTATAGCTGGGACCTTTTTTCCGGCATTTGTTGTACTCATCATTATATTCTTAGAGGCTCCGTAGAAGTGTGTGTGTGTGGGTTGCGTATGGGTGTTGTTGGGGCTCATAAACTATGTTGTAACTATAAACTCCCGCTATCTATAAATTGTAACTTTATGGGAATTCTGGAAACTAACTTTAACGATGAATTAAGCTTGTAATATGGAATGGACTATCATTATTGAATGTACTACTTTTCATTGCCAAAATAAAATGGGAACATGGTTATCCTATTAATAAAGAGTGGGGTAGGAAGTGTGTGATAAGGTTTGCTCGGTTAGGTTCACTCGATCGAGCATCGGTCGCGCCTTCCAAGGTTGGGGCGTGATAATATTCCCACTTTAAAGAGAATCACTTCTCAAATATTCTATTGATGAATAAATGAAAAGTGAGGGGACTATATGTATTGGCAAAAGTTAAGTTCATATATAAAATTATTTATAAAGTAACATGTCATGACACGTAGACTGGTCAAAGCGTGACAGTTGGCAAAGAATTGTTGAAGGGACACGAGCTTCAATACACGGGCTGAGATTCAAGAAATTCAGAAATGATAGGTGGTCGAACCTCTTAATATACAAGAATCGCATCAGAAGAGTGAACCCAAATAGCAAAAAGGGTATATATACGTATTATGGGTAATTAATAACGGAAAACATTATGTAATTTGTATTGAATCAGTTATGATTACCAATTATAATGTTATATTAAATGCCATTAATTATCCATATAGACTCCATTTTGGGAAGGAAAAAACATATTACTTAGAAATAGCAATAAAAGGCGAGGACTGGACATTTGTAAGGATACAAAATACTATTGGAATATATTGATTTACTTAACTTTCTATTCACCTGTTATTTATATCAATTATTCCTATTTTTATTTGATTATCAATAATCCGAGTTCTTTTAAAATAAGCTTTGGCAGAAATCCCAATTTTTGGTTAAACACATCAAATGCTGCTAAAGGAATCAACTACAATACATAAATTTAGATTTCCCAAACTTTATTCCAAAAAGTCAAAAATTGACACCGGACCCGCTTGATCGGAAGCCGAGGTTCGGACCAAAATCCATTTACCAATTCACCCCCATGACTGATTATATAATTTTTTTGAAATCCAACCTCAATTCAAGGTCGAAATTTTAATTATACAAAAATCCCTAATTCTACCCTGTGACAATCCGGTCCGTCGTCACATGAGTTACCGCCCAGTTTTCCCCGTTATATGCTTGTTCATGTTCCAATATATGTGTTTGGTGAATTTGAATCAATTCGGATCGAGTTTGGTAGGAAATGAGACAAATAGTCTCTTTGTTGAAGGAATTATTGGAAAAGTCAACCAAATACTGACTTGTGAGTTAGAGGGCTCGGAATCAAATTCTGATGGTTCGGTTAGCTTTGGGTGTTGATTTGTGACATAGGAGAGTGATCAGAATTGAATTTGGAGGTCCGGTGAAGAAATAGGCTTGAATTGGCAAAGTTGAAATTTTGGCGAAATTCGGTTGATAGGTGAGATTTTGATCCGGGAGTCGGAACGGAATTTCGACAGTTGCAGTAGCTTCGTTAGGTGATTTTGGATATGTCTGTAAATTTTTAGGTCATTCGAACATTGTTTGGTTGGGTTTTCGATAAAATGTAGGTTTCGGAAGTTTTAGTTGAAACTTAGGCTTGAATCTGCATTAATTGATGATTCTTGTGGTTAAGGGTGTGTTTTTATGATTGGAACAAGTTTGTGTGATGATTAGAGTGAATTTGTATTTTTAGTTGAGGTCCCGGGGGCCTCGGGATGTTTTCGGAGGGTGAAACGGATGAATTTTTGAAGTGTGTAATTGCTGGTATTAATGCATGTCACACCTCCTTTTTCCGCTACCCGCACGCATGTACGTAAATGTAATGTGCCACTGTTTAATACTACACCCCGAGAAGAGATATAATAATAATTAGTGAAGGAGTTTTTCCACTTAAAGGACAGTCGGAATGGGATCAATTTATTTAATTTATTCAGAGCCGCCACTTGGGAAAATAATGGTGTCCCAAGTCACCGGTTTAATCCCGAACCGAGGAAATTTATGACTCTGTATTACAGTCTGCGAAACTAGAAACCTGGATAAGGAATTCTGTTAACCCGGAAGAAGGTGTTAGGCACTTCCGGATTCCGTAGTTTTAGCACGGTCGCTCAACTGCTATTTTTGTTTTTATCTGATTTCTTTATATATTTTAATTACGTACTTTTAATATTCCGCTTTTTCATTATAGAAGAATAATTGCAACGTCACGAAAACACATTTCGAGTCACACCGCAACCAGTGCGCCTGTGACTTTAATGTATTTCAGTTTCGCCGAGAATAAGATTTGGGTCACATAAATGCGCACCCGTATTTAGGAAAATAATTTTATTAAAGGCTTGCCTAAAGAGTCTATCATGTTGTTAACTTTGGGAAAGACTGTGAAATTCGCTAAACGGTCTTCCCGAGTCTAAATTTTTATAACAGTTTATTTGAGGGCCCCGCAAATGTGTATTTAGTGCGGCGAGGCTCGTCTCATTATTTAAGGTCATATCTAAAATGACTAGATTTTTTTTATTTGATAAGTCTCTAGTAATAACGAAACTTCTAATTTATTGATATATTATACTATATGTTGGAATCTTTTAATCAAGTATATACTAATGAATTTCGTGGAACGATTCACAATATCTTTTTTAATTTAGACAATATCTTTTTTACTTGAGGGCCCCGCAAATGTGTATTTAGTGCGGCGAGGCTCATCTCATTTTTTTTTATTAAAGTTCAAACTGAGTAACTAAATTTTCTATTATTATTTTTTCTCTATCTAAGAAAGAAAGATCCTAATTAATTATATTCCAAATCAAGTTATAACAAATGAAGAGACCTTTAAATTGGGCCCAAAATGGCTAGTCCAATGAATCCAATCAAGCGAAATAGCTAGCTGCCCCAAGCAAAGCCACATACAAGGCCAGTGTCCCAGGATCGAATCACCATAAACATTTGGTGACTTCATAGGCTTTATCCGAATATTTCATTATTTGAGTAGCTAACCTCGTACATGGACATAAATTGGTGTAGTTGAGATATTATTATATTTGTCCTAATTTCAATACTAATCACAACTGTCGAAAAAAAATATGTTTTCAATTTGAATTTAAACTCTTATTATGAACTCAACAGTTTCAATGTAATATTCGATGATACTGTTTGAACCTTTAAATCAAATGATTTTAGTTGCAAATCACAGATATTAGATCTATACTTGTCCTATGTTAACGATTACAACAGAGAAGGGATGCTAGTGCCTATTTCAACAAAGTGAAAACTGATATCAATCCTTTTGTCTTTTATGGCATTTAACTATGACTGTTATCTGAATCCTACTTTGAAACACACTGAAACTTATATTAATCATTTGGACACTTCTACTAATACCAAACTGAGCAGATCAAATATCATGGCTTCACATTATGATTACAACTAGTCATATAATAATTAAAAGGAACTTATTAACAAGCTAATTGTATTAAAGAGCTACTGCCAAGTTAAAACTATCACAAAGTAGCTAAATAGAAGCTTAAATAGTCCATTATATTACAAATTTCAGTCCAATCAGGTGTTTGGATACAATTAAAAAATATATATTTATCAAGGCAGAACAAATCAATCAAATTCAGTATAGTAACAATTTTAAACAGGGGATCAACTTCAACTTTAACAAAGAATCAACTTCAATTTTCATTTCATATGGCTAATACGTGAAGATACATCAAGGTTAACTCGAAATGTGTAACTGAACAGCAAAATGAGAGGAAGAGAGTCAGTGTTTAACATAGCAGTGCAATCAGCAGACAATCACAGGTTATCCAGAAGAATCCAGTGACTCGGGTATTGTATTGAAAACCAAACAGGCACAACAACTAAGCACCAACGATCAACAGCAACACCAATAAACCAGAGATAGATGCAAGAACCAGTACAAAATCTGGCCAACCCCGATGAAACAGTAACAAGGTATCTAATAGCACACTTAGGGAAGGATCACTTGAAAACCCCCAACAACACCAAATCACAAGCACAGATGAAAATAGGAGAACAACTGTTTTCTGATTTTCAGGCACTCGACAAAAGAATCTTAGAACTTTCAATGAAACCGTTATCACATATACCGACTGATTCTTAAACTTTCAAAAAAACTTCTCCTCTTTCAGAAATTTTTCTTCCTATCTCTCTGTAACTCTCACTGTTTTTTCTTACTCACAGCCTCTCCAATCTCTAAAAAATGACCTCCCATTCTCTGTTTTTTGATCCTCTTTTTATAGCCAAAAAGAACCAGGACAGCCCCTTAAACAATAACAACTCATCTCCCTCACTTGCATATGCATCCCCTTACCCTTTTAATCATTTCCCCCTCTTAAACACATTCTGGCAGATTTAATAAACCCAAATCTCCCACCATATTCTCTGCCCATCCCACTAACTAATGTCCAATTCTATTTTTAATCCTAAAGTATACTAGCAGCCTGTTTTTCTATTCAAACAACCCCTTAAACCCATGTTACTTCTCCTTTTCCAGCTCTTAAGAGCAATTTAATAAGTTAACTTCCTGGCCAAATTCCCTGACATCCCCTTTTCCTTAAACTATTTTATTTTATCAGAATGTCAGGCTGAATCAAGCATGCCTGATTATCACATGGTTTCCAGTTAATCCGACTAGTTCATTTCATGGGTAAGGCATTTTTTAAATCCTATGATGCTAACATTCTGATTCAAATCACTAACAGTTATATCCAATTCACAACCTAAGTTGTATCAACAACAATCAACAACTCACAAACCTATGAAATACATACAGGCAGACCGAGGGAAAAGCAAACATACGAACTAATTCGTTTGACGATATCAAACAAACTATACATACAAAGCAATTACAGTATTGAAATCAAACATAACTGGTAGAGAATGAATTGACCGAATAAATGGTCTATTGGGAAGAGTAGACAATGCTAGAAAAAGGAAAATACTAAAACTAAAACACAAAACATATGAATACAGAATGCGCACAGAAGACATAAGGGAATGAATTACCTCAGGCGAAATCCGTCAACCCAGGTTCGATCTTGGTTTGGAACTATTGAGGCCAAATGGGCTTTAATCGAGATGTTCTCGATTGAGAACACCTAGACTAAAGTCCCTTGGACCTCAATCGATGATTAATCCGGCTCGAATTGGACTTTTTTGAAAGTTAGGGTTCTTGGGGCTCGGATTTGGGGCTTGACCGGTTCTGGCAAGATTCGAGCCAGGCTAAGGCTGGTAGGGGTATGAGGGAGGTGTGAGGAGTGATTGGTGTGAATTTGAGGTGGTTTGGGGTAAACGTTCAAGTTCCGGCAAACTTCAATCTAATATTCGAAACGTTCGAGAAATATTCGAGACTAACGACTACCCGATTCGTGTAGAGAGGGCTTGGGAAGTTCTACGGTGTTAATTTGGGGAGGTTTGGCCTACCGGAACCACCGTGAGGTGATTTCCGGTAGGCGGAGTGCGGCGGAGAGAGGCGGGCTTTGATCGTCTCTAAGACGATGAAGACGAGGGGGGGTTTAGGGGGCGTGGGGTGATAGATTAGGAATATATACTTAGGTGTAGATTCGATCCTGGCCGTTGGATCATGTATGATTAATGGCCAGGATCTTTCAGGTCAACGAAAACGGCATCGTTTTGATAATTGGAGATTGGGTCGGTGTGGGTTAACTGGGTCGTGGCAAGCTTGGGTTGTGAGGGGGGCTTGGGACCGTTTGATGAGATTGAGCGAACGGCTCAGATCAAACGCCACTGAACGACGTCGTTTCTTGGTTGGGAGACGGGTTGGGCTTAGATGAATGATCTTGGCCGTTGAATTGATTTAATCCAACGGTTCAGATCATCCGTTACATAAGATGGTACATGGGCAGGGATTTGGGCTGCAGTAAAAGTAGGTTTGGGCTAGCTTTGGTTTGGGCTTAGCTTATTTCAGCCCATTCCGATTTTCTCTTCATTTTTCCATTTTTCTTCTTTTCTTTTATTTTAATTTCAATTCCTAATTTATTAAAAACCAAAACTCTAAAATACATTACAAAAATCAAATTAGTTGATAAGAGTACTAATTAAGTTCTTATTATAATTAAATTAAACTAAAATCAACAATTGGGACATTAAATGTTTAAAAACGCAAATATACATATTTTTTGTGATTTTCTATATTTTTCAAATAAACTTGATTACTTTCAATTGTAAATTAAATCCTAAGAGTGCAAACATAATATATTTTGTATTTTTCTTAATTTAAACAAACAAACATGCACACACAGAGAATACAAATAATAAGAAAATTAACACAAAAATCCCCAGATATTACAACGAAACAAAAACGATTTTATTTTGAATTTTTGGGAGTAATTCTCATGTAGGGCAAAAATCACGTGCTCACAGCTGCCCCTCTTTGCGCGGAAACATGAAGAGTTTTCGTGCAAAGATAAGTGAGCGGATACGAGCCTTTTTTGGAAAAGTTTGACCGAACCTTTGCTTCAGAAGGTCTCCTACATATCCCTGGCTAAAAGGGAATCAGGTCAATGTAGTTTGGGAAGTTTTTGGTAGCTGGGACTACCATGACTGCTGTGATCTTGCTGTTACATGTTGTTGCTGCTGTTGCCACTGCTTAACCGATCTCCTTATTACACCGTGCTAAACAAAAAATAAGAAGCTAGACTAAGTTACAGTATTGCAAATTCTTGTCTATCTTTTCAACTTGATCTTGTCATGTTCCTTGCCATCCTGCTGGCTCTGATGTTTCTTCACATGCTTCTTCTCTTCCTGACAATTGTTATTTCGGCCTATCTTGATTGCCGAACTCCGACCATTGGTCCCTTCTTTGTGATCTTCGAACTATTCTCCTTCGAAGTCCGAACCCATCTTTCTGATCCTTGTTGCCTTCCTTTTGATTATGAACTTGGATTCATGCTGGGGATTTCCGTTACACTCTGTCACTTTTCTATTCTTCACTATCCTTATCAAATCTTAGAAATTGAGATGTTGTTTTGCTTTTCTGGCGGGCTTCTGACTTTATCGACAAACTCTAATCATAAATCGCCATTCCATTCTTCAGGTGGGCACCTGATTTCAACAACAACTTCAAAATAATAACTCGCCACTCCGTTCTTCAGGCAGGCTCCCTGACTTCAACTATAACTTCAAAACTAAATCGCCACTCCATTCTTCAGGCGGGCTCCCTGACTTCAACTATAACTTCAAAATTAAATTGCCACTCCATTCTTTAGGCGGGCTCCCTGACTATAACTTCAAGATTAAATCGCCATTCCATTCTTCAGGTGGGCTCCCTGACTTCAACAACAACTTCAAAATAAATCGCCGCTCCATTCTTCAAGCGGGCTCCCTGACTTCACCTACTACTTCAAAATAAATTGCCACTCCATTCTTCAGGCGGGCTCCCTGACTTCAACTACAACTCAAAACTAAATCGCCACTCCATTCTTCAGGCGGGCTCCCTGACTTCAACTACAACTTCAAAATAAATCGCCACTCCATTCTTCAGGCGGGCTCCCTGACTTCACCTACAACTTCACAACTAAATCGCCACTCCATTCTTCAGGCGGGCTCCCTGACTTCAACTACAACTCAAAACTAAATCGCCACTCCATTCTTCAGGCGGGCTCCCTGACTTCAACTACAACTTCTAAATAAATCATCACTCCATTCTTCAGGTGGGCTCCCTGACTTCACCTACAACTTCACAACTAAATCGCCACTCCATTCTTCAGGCGGGCTCCCTGACTTCAACTACTACTTCAAAATAAATCGCCACTCCATTCTTCAGGCGGGCTCTCTGACTTCACCTACAACTTCACAACTAAATCGCCACTTCATTCTTCAGGCGGGCTCCCTGACTTCAACTTACAACTCACTAACTCCATCCCATCCATATCGCCTTCCTTTGCTTCCTGTACCATTTTCTTCTTCCTGCATCGTCTCTTGGGCCACCTTTTTTTCCGAATTACTTTGTTTTGGAATTGCTTTCCTCCTGGGTCGTGTTATTTTTCCTTTGACTGCTGGGGATATCTTTGGAACTGTTTACTTACCTGCTGGAGATAATGTTGTTGGGAAAATCTTCTCTATTTCCTCCTTTCTACTTCCTTCAACCTTTATTCTCTCCTGGGTTCGCTGGGGATTGAAATGTCATTGACTGAGGATTACCCTGGCGGGGAATCCCTTTTCCTTTTTCCTCTTTCCAAACCTCCTTCGGGACTCGCGCTTTGCTTCCTCGAAAAACTTGTGGGATATAATGCTGCTGGGGAAATCTTGAAAATCAGTGTTTCATTTCTCCAAGAACTGCTGAGGACGATACTAGGCTCAAAGATCACTTCCTCGTGTTGTCTAGCCTCTTTCAAAACTATTCTGCTCGAAACTGGTATTTCCCAAAATCTTGTGTTGCTTTCTATCCTTATCCACTGGGTATTTACTTTCAAGAAAATTTTCGCAATGGGAGAAAATTTTCTGCCCCAGTTTGATAAACTTCTGGGTGGCATGCTTTTCCACCGACGAACCCTCTTTTCCTGCTTTAAATCAAAGAAAAATTGTTAGTTTCAAAACACCGTGAGTGGTCATGCCGCTCTTGCCGAGGCAATTTTCCTTTTCTCTTTTAGCTGCTTTGCCTTCCTCGAACTTTGGGGACGACGTTGATACTTGTTGGTGGATGGTGCTCTTCCCACAGGATCTCTTATCTCTCCTTTTTATTCCAAACTTCAGTGTGGTCCGACCCTCTTAGTCGGTGATCTGTTGTGAGAAACTATCTTCCGGATGTGTAATATGTGTCCACCCTACTCCGTAATTCCTCTGAACCTTCCAACCAACCTGTCGTTCCAATCTTAATATCGGAGCGACTTTTGCCTTATTGCCTTGTTCCACGCCTATTCATCTTCATTGTACCGCTTTGGGAGACTTGGTAGTAAGCTTTGAAAAGTCAATTTTCGACATAAATATAAAAATCTTTAAAAAGAGAGAAAAATGATAGATAAACATGAAATAAAGAGTGTGGACCGCAAAAGACAGAAAGGGAAAACTTTTCTGAACTTCAAATTGGGAAAAACTTATCTGAATGTATAACTGATCCACTGGTTATGCCGTGCCTTCGAGATTAATTTACCCAGTCTATTTATGTCAATCACTTTTCTGACGGCTGCATTTTGCTAGAAGCAAACGAATGTCCCAACCTCGTCTCATGCAGACACCTTGCAACCATCTCGCCATGTCACCTCATAGTGCCCTTCAAAGGGTTTTCACTAATGAGATTCTCTCAATTCTCTCGACCTCCCGTCGCCTTAGGGTGCCTGTAAAGGTTTTCACCATAAAAATCTCTCATTTTATTTCTCTCAGCTTTCTTCGCCTTAATGTGCCCGCGAGGGTTTTCACCGTTAAGACTCTCTCATGTTGCTTTCTTTCCCTGTGGTGGGCTGGGGTATTACCCACGAGATTCCCTCTAGAGCATTATCCCTTTTCAGCTTGTGAATCCTGGATTCAGTCGAGGATCGGAGTGTCATTCTTGGCTTTCATTCGCATGACTTGGCATTTCTCAAATATTGATCGAGAGGTCTTTTTTGGTCATTAATGTGGTTTTTTGTGTGTGAGGCTATATCAAAGGGATTTAACCTCAACGGGTAGCTCATTACAACTTTTGGAATCCGCACTATCTTTTCAAATGAAACAATGACTTCTGCCCCAGTTTTGTTGCTTGGGGAATCTTTGATTTTTATTTTATTATGACCGAGCCGTGTGGCGCCTACGTATCCTTCTTGAGGAATCAGGTCGAACGTAGTTCACTTTTTATTGTGTCTTTTCTTTGTTTCCTTTTCTATTTTGTTGTACATCTTCCTTGAGGATTCCAGAAGAGGGTATATGAAAGAATAATTAAGGATCAAAGGGGAAAACAAGGGTAAAAGTGTTTGGGTAGTAGAAAAAATTGCCTCTGTCATTTCATTCTCCGAAAAATGCCAAATACAAACAAACGAAACCAAACGTTGACAAATACATTAAAGAATTACACATAATATCTCTTGACTGCATCAGAATTGATAGCCATATCGGTGCATCTTCCCTCAATATCAGTTAGACATAGAGCGCCGTTGGATAATACTCTAGTCACAACAAATGGTCCCTGCCAATTTGGAGCGAACTTGCCTTTCGCTTCGGCCTGATGTGGTAGAACTCTCTTCAGCACATGTTGTCCCACTTCAAATTTCCTGGGACGCACCTTCTTGTTATATACTCTCGCCATTCTCTTTTGATACAATTGGCCATGACATACTGCTGTCAATCTCTTTTCATCGATCAAGCTTAATTGCTCCAATCGGGTTTTGACCCATTCATCGTCGTCAATCTCAGCTTCAGCGACAATTCAGAGGGATGGGATTTCAACTTCTGCTGGTATTACTGCTTTAGTCCCGTACACCAACAAGTAAGGAGTTGCAGCTACCGAAGTCCGGACGGTAGTGCGATAACCTAACAGTGCGAATGGTAACTTTTCATGCCATTGCCTAGACCCTTCTACCATCTTCCTCAATATCTTCTTTATATTCTTGTTTGCTGCCTCTACCGCACCATTTGCTTTGGGACGATATGGTGTGGAATTTCGGTGTGTAATCTTGAACTGTTGACATACCTCCTTTATCAATCCACTATTAAGATTGGCACCGTTATCCGTGATGATTATCTTTGGGATTCCAAACCTGCAGATGATGTGGGAATGTACGAAGTCCACCACCGCCTTCTTGGTCACTGATTTGAAGGTTTTGGCCTCCACCCACTTGGTAAAATAATCGATCGTCACCAGAATGAACCTATGACCATTGGAAGCCACAGGTTCTATAGGTCCAATAACATCCATACCACATGCAACAAACAACCATGGTGCTGACATTGTATGCAATTCAGTCGGTGGAGAATGAATCAAGTCTCCGTGTATCTGACACTGATGGCATTTTCGTACGAAACTTATACAATCACACTCCATAGTGAGCCAATAAAATCCTGCTCAAAGAATCTTCTTTGCCAATACATATCCGCTCATATGTGGCCCACAAACTCCGGCATGTATCTCTGTCATCACTGTTATGGCTTGACTTGCGTCTATACATCTCAACAATCCCAAATCCGGGGTTCTCTTGTACAGCACCCCTCCACTAAGGAAAAATCCATTCTCCAATCGTCGAACAGCTCTCTTTTGATCTCCAGTTGCATGCTCTGGGTATATTCCTAACCCGAGGTATTCTTGGACATCATGAAACCATGGCTCACCATCCATTTCTTCTTCTATCATATTGCAATAAGCATGTTGATTCCGAACCTGAATATATAACGGATCGACACGAACCTTGTCCGGGTGATGTAGCATTGACGCCAAAGTAGCTAGAGCATTGGCAACCTCATTATGCATCCTTGGGATATGTCTGAATTTCACTGACCGGAACCGCTTAGTCAGATCATGTAAACACTAACGATACGGGATAAGCTTCAAATCTCTGGTTTCCCATTCTCCCTGAATCTGATGTACCAGGAGGTCCGAGTCCCCCAAGACCAAGATGTCCTGTACATCCATGTCCACCACTAATCACAAACCTAAGATGCATGCCTCGTACTCAGCCATATTGTTGGTACATTGAAAACACAATTGAGCAGTAGCAGGATAATGATGTCCTGTTTCAGAGATAAGCACAGCCCCTACTCCGACTCCTTTTGCGTTCGCCGTTCCGTCGAAGAAAAGCTTCCACCCTGGATCCTCGGTTAACTCCAACCCATCAATTTGCAATACTTCTTCGTCTGGAAAATACGTCCTCAAAGGTTCGTATCCGTCATCGACAAGATTCTCAGCTAAGTGATCGGCTAGGGCTTGAGCTTTCATAGCCGTCCTTGTCACATATATGATGTAGAATTCTGTAAGTAATATTTGCCATTTTGCTAACCTCCCTGTAGGCATAGGCTTCTGGAAAATATACTTCAACGGATCCAAACGCGAAATGAGGTAAGTGGTGTAAGAAGACAAATAATGTTTCAGCTTTTGGGCTACCCAAGTCAGGGCACAACATGTCTTTTCCAAATGAGTGTACTTAACCTCGTGAACCGTGAATTTCTTACTGAGGTAGTAAATGGCCCGTTCCTTTCTGCCAGTAAGATCGTGCTGACCAAGTACGCAGCCGAACGAATTGTCCAAAATCGTTAGATAAAGAATCAAGGGTCTACCCGGTTCAGGCGGAACCAATACGGGTGGGTTTGACAGATACCCTTTGATTTGGTCAAATGCTTCCTGACATTCTGTCGTCCATTCTATCGCAGCGTCTTTCTTCAACGGACGGAATATGGGCTCACAGGTTGCTGTAAGCTGAGCAATAAACCTACTGATGTAATTTAATCTTCATAGCAAACTCATTACCTCTGTTTTATTCTTTGGCGGGGGTAACTCCTGGATGGACTTGATTTTGGATGGGTCCAACTCAATGCCCCGTCGGCTGACGATGAATCCTAGCAACTTTCCCGACGGAACTCCGAATGCACATTTGGCCGGATTGAGCTTGATATCATATCTTCGAAGTCTTTGGAAAAACTTCCTGAGGTCGGCAATGTGGTCTTCTTGACGTCTAGATTTTATGATCACATCATCCACGTACACTTCAATTTCTTTGTGTATCATGTCATGGAATACCGTAGTCATCGCCCTCATGTATGTTGCCCCTGCGTTCTTCAGGCGGAATGGCATTACCCGGTAGCAATAAGTTCCCCATGGTGTGATAAAAGCCGTCTTTTTTGCGTCTTCTTCATCCATCAAGATTTGATGATATCCCACGTAGCAGTCCACAAAGGATCCGATCTCACGTCCGGCGCAATTATCAATCAAGATATGGATATCGGGAAGCGGGAAATTATCCTTAGGGCTCGCCTTGTTGAGATTGCGGTAGTCCATGCATACTCTGATCTTCTCGTCTTTCTTTGGCACTGGTACTACGTTAGCCAACCAATCAAGGTATCGAGTGACACGAATGACTTTCGCCTGCAGCTGCTTGGTTACTTCCTCCTTGATCTTTACACTCATCTCCGTCTTAAATTTCCGCAGTTTTTTCTTGACAGGCGGGTATGCCGGGTCAGTAGGTAATTTGTGAACCACTAGATCAGTGCTGAGTCCTGGCATGTCGTCGTACGACCATGCGAAAATGTCTTTAAACTCCATGAGTGTTTTGATCAATTCTTCTCTCAGGTTGAGTTCGATATGGACACTTATTCTGGTTTCTTTAACATCATTCGTATCCCCCAGATTAACAGCCTCAGTATCATTTAAATTTGGTTTGGGTTTTTCCTCGAAGTGCCTTAATTCTTCGCCGATTTCTTCTACAGCTTCATCATCGCCATATTCCGATTCACTCTCGTCACTTCTTATTTCATGCGTTATTATTTCCAAACCAGATTGACTTTCTAGATCGGGTTGATTAATCTTTAAGCACGCCATATCATTAAGATCAGTTGAAAGAAAGCTGCTCAGAAAAGTTAAAAGGAGAAAAAATAAACAAAATTAGAAACAAAGGGAACAAAATTTCATTAATGGGAATAGTACAATGAAAAACAAGCTTGCACACTCAAACGAACTAAAACAAATGGATTTTATTCCGGGGACAACTCCAACACAAAATTTGAAAGAAAACAATCCAAAACAAACTACCAAGACTCCTTCCGGATAGGGAGAGGAGTAGCCTTCCAATTATTCAACTTTGCTTTCGATCCCACAAACCGTATCTCGGCATGGCTGGGTCCTTCGCCATCCTCTAGCATGCATACATCTAAGAATAAATCCTCGAACTTTCTCAAGAACTCTTCGTCTGGCCTAACCATAGGACTAGGAATCTTTATCGTCGGATGTCCTCTTACTCCAGACCTGACAAAAGATCGGGAAAGGCGAGGAACAGGCTTCGGGAGTACCCATGTCTTCTGCTTATTCCTCTTGGCTTGCTGGATGTCCTCTGATGTTGGCTTGAATCCCAACCCGAAGGTTCCCACATTTTCGACCACAGATACCGGTTGTATGATTCCTTGCAGAGATGCACCTAAACCTTTGCCGGGTACGAAACCGTTTCTCAGCATTTCATGAGCCACCATGACATCTGCAGTAACTATTCTGTTATTGAGAATGCATTCCCCTTCTGGAACTCGGTTGACGGATACCGCATCGCAGATCTGGTATACCCATGGCCCAACATCCTCTTCTGTATCGACAAAGGGGACAATGGTGAATGGTTGTAGATCATTCTCTCCATGGACTACGATCTCCTGTCGATCCCATTCAAACTTGACTAGTTGGTGTAGGCTGGACGGAACCGCTTTTGCAGCATGGATCCATGGTCGTCCTATCAGAAGGTTGTATGAAACTACCATGTCCAGCACCTGGAATTCCATGGTGAACTCCATAGGTCCGATTGTCAAGACTAACACTATGTCCCCGACCGATGCCTTGCCTCCTCCATCAAACCCTCGGACACATATATTGTTCTTGCGTACCCTGCCGATATCCACTTTCAACTTGTTTAGTGTAGAGAGAGAACAAATGTTCGCACTGGACCCATTGTCGACTAGGACTTTGGTAACCACCGACTCCTCACACTTTACAGTAAGATATAAAGCCTTGTTGTGCTCGGTGCCTTCCTCAGGCAACTCATCATCGGTGAAGGTGATCCGGTTTGCTTCGAAGATCCTATTGGTGATCTTTTCCTAATGACTCACAGAGATTTTATCAGGTACATGGGCCTCATTCAAAACTTTCATCAATGCTTGCCGATGTTCTTCAGAATGTATCAGCAAGGACAACAATGAGATTTGCGCAGGGGTTTTCTTCAGCTGTTCTAGGACAGAATAATCATGCAGCTTCATCTTTTTCAAGAATTCTTCTGCCTCTTCGTCAGTCACCGGCTTTTTCAGTGTTGCCGGAGCAATCTTCCTCAACTCCGCGGGGGCAAAACATCTCCCTGAGCGGGTCAGACCTTGCGCTTCGCAGACTTCCTCTTTAACTTCTTTTCCTTTGTAAGTCATCATGACCCGATCATAATTCCATGGAATAGCTTTGCTATCAGCTATCGGCAACTGTATTGCTGGCTTGATGATGAAAGGATCCACTCGAACACCTGTTACGGTTAAGACGGGTCTGGTCGCTGCCCCTGGTACAACTATTTTTACTCCCTCTGGCCTCCTAGGCACTTTGTTTGCATTTCCCTTTTCTGCTTCCGACCCATCCTGTACTTCCTTCTTACGGATGAGAGACTCGTCAGAGTTTGGCCCCTTCTTCACTCCGACCCCACTAGATCTGATCATCATCACGGCCTGAGAGGTTTTATCATGTCCCTCTTCTACCCGTACCGGCTCGATCATGTTGGTCTCATGATGAGTGGGGAGTGGATTTCGGTTGATGTCGGGTTCTGCTGGAGTCTGGACCTCAATTCTGCGAGTGTCGATGAGTTCCTGGATAGCTGTTTTCAACCTCCAACACTTTTCTGTGTCGTGCCCCGGACATCCTGAACAATATGCACAATTTATTGAATGATCCAGATTCTGTGGAAGAGGGTTTGGTAGCTTAGCCTCGACCGGATTCAGCAACCCTACTTGCTTCAATCGGTGGAACAAACTGGTGTAAGACTCTCCCAATGGAGTGAAAGTCTTTGGCCTTGGCGCCCTGTCGCTCGTGAATGCTTGGTTCGGACGAAAACCCGCGCCCGTGGGGTTTCTGTATGCTCTTGGGGGTGGATAATTATTTTGCGGGTTTGGTGCACGCCATGGTGCATGGACGGGAGGTGTGGCATATGATTGGGCGTGATGGACAGTAAAATGGGGATCAGGTGCTGGATAGTAGTGTTGCGGGTGGTTATATGGATTGTGGAAGTAATTTTGGTGGTGAGGTTGTGGCGGGTTATACTAGGGTGCGGGGCCTCTGTTTCTGAACCATGTTCCAGAATTGACTGTCGTGACTTCTTCTTTCCTCTTTTCCCCAAGCACTCCTCCGGTACCACTTTGAATAGCTTGAGTGGTGGCTTTCAACGCTGAATAACTCATGATCTTGTTAGCTTTCAAGCCTTCCTCGATCATAGCCCCCATCTTTATCACCTCAGTGAATGACTTACCCACGGACGTCACCAGATGTCCGAAATAGGTTGGATCCAGTGTCTGCAGGAAGTAATCCACCATCTCATTCTCTCTCATCGGTGGATCTACCCTTGCTGCCTGTTCCCTCCAGCGGAAACCAAATTCTCTAAAACTTTCGGCGGGTTTTTTCTCTAACTTTAGCAATGATAAGCGATCGGGGATTATTTCAAGATTATACTGGAACTGGCCGATGAATGCTTGAGCCAAGTCATCCCATGTAAACCATCTACTAGGATCCTTCCTGGTGTACCACTCTAATGCAGACCCCCCCAAACTCTGACCGAAGTAAGCTATCAGAATCTCGTCTCGCCCTCCGGCTCCTCGCATTTTGCTACAAAAACCTCGAAGATGGGCTACTGGGTCACCATGCCCTTCGTATAGGTCAAACTTGGGCGTTTTGAATCCGGCTGGCAACTGGACATCTGGGAATGGACACAGATCTTTGTAAGCGACACTGACCTGGTTGCCCAAACCATGCATATTCCTGAAGGACTGCTCCAGGCTTTTAACTTTTCGAATAACTTCCTCATGCTCCAAACTTTGGAAGTGCTTTTCCGGTTCTGCCGGGTTATCCCAGTGAGGGGTGTGTGAATGCGGTTCAGGAGCCTTAAAGGTAGGCTCGGGAGAATAACAATGATTGTCATGGATTTGAAAAAGCGGCTCACTGGACGACTTTTGTAAAGTAGCAGGTGGAGGTGCCACGAAAACAGGGGTAACCGGGGGAGGAGGATTTTGCCTGGCTGGTGAAACCGGGGATGTATAGGGGTTTTCCCCTTGATAATAAGGATAGCTCAGTGCACTTGTCGAGGGGTCAATGGGCGGACGCTCTGGTGCTGGTGGAAGAGTAGGAAGGTTTGGTGACGATTGTCCCCTAGCCCAGGCTAGGTGCATCTCTATTATTTGCTGTCTCAACCGGTCCACCTCCTCTTTCATGATTTGTATCTCTGTTTTCTCCCCATCGACACTTTTGTCGGAACTAGACATGCTTGCTGGAATTGGACCCTTTGATCTTTTATGGTAATGGTGATCGGCCAGTATACTCTGTCAAATCAACTGCTAAACTTTTCTGGAAATTGCAACAAACTTGTTAGCTCACTGAATTTAACAGGTATGTTATCGCACGTTGGATGCAATGCACCTAATCAATTAACCATTTCTACATGTATTTATCGCATGCGTCATTCCAGCTTTTCTTTTTCTTCTTCTCTTATCCTTGAAAACTTTATTGTTATTAACCTCCCCATTCTTTTCTTCTCTTTTTTAGTGGTGGTCGAATCTTATGTGGATTGCCTACGTATCACGTCCCTGCGTGAATCAGACCGGGCGTAGTTCTAATAATAAGATTGTGGCGAAATTCTGGAATTCTTATAATGAAAACCTTTACGGTTACAAAACATGTCTTACAATAATCAACAAAATGAGAGAAATGCTTGATAATAAGAAAACTAAAAATGCCAACCAATTTTTCAAAATTTCAAAATACATCTTTTAATCAATAGCCTAATGCTCTTAAACTCCTGGGGTCCCGCGAGGCATCGTTCGGCCTTGCCGCGGGCCTTGGTGTGAGGTCCCTGTGTAGTCCCCTTAACTCTCTCATGATCTGATGAACATAGTCCATAACCGAAGCAAAAAGGGTGGTGCGGGGCATTTGTTCACAAGCTAAGCACTTCATGGTGACATAATGCCCGATTTCTTCAATTTTGTCCTTGATCATGTCCCTTTCTCTGAGTAGCTGTTCTATCCGTTGGTTCTTCGCCCCCAATCTTCAAGCATTGTTGGTGATCTGGTCTAAGAGCCTATCCACTTGTTCTTGTAGTCGGGCCATCAAATTGTGGCAATGGTCGAGGTCTGCTCTAGCATCCCGGGCTTGTTTTAAAATCCGCTCCCTGAGGGTAACATTTGCTTCCCTTAGATTAGTGATGATCTCAGTATAATCTTCTTCCACCTGTTGTAGATGAAGTGCCCGTTGATGTGCCTCCTTTCTCCAGCTAGCACGGATCCTCATTGTTTGGGTCTTCGACTCTTCCAATTCTCTTTGGACATCGGCGACTTGATTTTTTAAACCCTTTATCAATTTTTCGTCCGATCGACTCCTCAGCTGTCTGTCAGCATCCCTTTTCATTTGCTGGATTTGAACTCTCAAAAAGTCATTTTCTTGTGCCAACTTCTTTTTATCTCCTTCGTCGGCGGCAGCTTGCATATCCTTTTCAAATTGGAGATCTTGGACCCGTTGCTCTATCTTGCCAATCCTTGTTCTGTAAACCTCTTCCTTAGCTAACCAGTCCCATTGTTCTTGTGACGCTTCAGCAAATTCCCTGAGGTGAGGTCTTTTGGCTGGCCTTTCACCCGATGTTTCTCCTTTGTACCAAGTAAGATATCCGGGTACAACCTCTCCTCTGGCTTGATCTTGTACACAAGTGTTTGACTCCAGATATTGGCATTTGCTCCAGATCTGGCGGACCCTTGCTTCTGGGAATTGGCCGTCGGGGCCAATTTCAATAACCTGGGTACTCAGGTCTTCGTCTTTGGGCACTATCTGGCACCTCCCAAGCTGTCTTAAAACCCGATGGGGTGCATAAGGCTGAATGCTCTTAAGTCCCATTAAGAGAAAGTGGGACCTAGCCGCTGGCATGTACACGATTTTGTCTATCGGTAACCAACCCAACGTCCACTGTATTTGACTTGCGCTGAGAGCCTGGAAGTACGCCCTCCACGCCAAGATTCCTTCAGGTAAGATGGTCCTATCAATCCTTGTATAGAATTCATTTATGCAAGTTTTCTCAACCAACCCATACCTCAAGAACTGGGTACGGCGACACAGGTGCTCGATCATCCACATTTGTAGCAATAAATTACAGCCTTCAAAAAAATCTCCCCCGGCTTTGCAGGCTGTGAGAGCTCGATATATGTCCGATAGTATCATGGGAGCAAGAGTACTTTCGTTTTGGGCAAGCAAAGTACTGACAATTCCGGCTATCTTTATATCAATATTCTCGTCTTTTCTCGGGAATACCATAACTCCTAAAAAGGCTATCATGAAGGCAATTCGTATGTGCTCCTCCCATTTCTGGCGATTACCCTTGCTGCATAACTTATTCTCTGGCTTGTCAAGACCTCCCACGTGACCGTACCTTTGGTAGATGAAGCTTAAGGTACAAAACCCTTGTGCTAGATCTGGGTTATGTACCGTTCTGGCTATCGTTAGTAAGTCCAAAAACCGGTGCACGGCGACAGCCCTGGGAGCGACTGGATATTGGTGCCCCAATGGTATATCAGTGTTTCCAATGTATCTGGTCATTTCCTCCAAAGTTGGGGTGAGCTCGAAATCCGAGAAGTGAAAGACATTGTGTGCGGAGTCCCAGTATGTGACTAATGCTCTTATGATATCCCATCGAGGCTTTATTTCAAGCAGACCTGTGAGACCTTTCAAATATTTCTTAACTTCGTCCTACCCTACTTCGCCTAGATCATCCCACCATAGTCGTATTTGGGTCGGGATTTTAGTCATGAGTAAAAAGGGTTCATTTCGAATCGTGCTCATCCTGCACATTTATTAGTGTTAAAGAAGAAGATCATTTTGGCTGACAATGATTGGACTATTTTCAAATTTTGAACAGATGATCTAATTTTCGACCGCGACCTTTCAGCATTTTTGGGACGAAGATTTTAACATGACTCTAAAATTTAAAATTTTGGTATTTTTTTTTTAAAAAGGGGAAGTTGGACCCGATGGGGGTTGCCTACGTATCTCACATCCGGTGAGAATCAAACCCGCGTAGTTCGGTCCAACAAAACAAACTATATATACATATATATTTTTTCTTTTTATTGACCGACAAAGAAAATACATTTTGTTAAGAAAACCATTTTGTTGGCAAAGTCAACCTTCCGTCGTCTTTTATCAGCAAACTAAATTTATTGATTTGTTGGTAAAATACATTTTTGTATTTTCTGAACATAAGTATCTATTTCCCTATACTATTTCCTTTTTCTTTTTTTTCTTTTTTTTGTTTTTCTTCAGTATTTAAAAGCCGGTCAGCATGCAAGTCCAAATAAATGCTTAAAACAAACATGGTGTAGCAGGATGGTCTTTTCATTTCAGGTTGCCTGTCCTAGACGAACCCAACCCCTGTGTTGAGTTCCCTAAGTCAAATGCAACGTGATGCAAATAAGTGTTTCCTACTAGGGATCCGGTATGAAGTTATGTTATTCTAAGCTCAAAACCTTGGTACGTGATCTAGACTGTGTACCCAAGCGGACAACTCGGACTGAGGAAGGAGCTCCTTTCCGGGAACCAAAAGGCCAGCCGGCTTAGAAACTTTCCGAGCCTCTTTATTATTTCGGGGTATGACACTAACAGAATAGGGAGTCTCAACCAGTGAGCACATCCCCGGGGGTGAGAAGAGAAGACATATGATGAAATCAGATATAAGCAAAAATAATAATTTTAAATGAGCTCGAATTCTTAAACCCTGAACCGAAGTTCTGGGTTGAAATTATATCCCCAGCAGAGTCGCCAGAGCTGTCACACCTCCTTTTTTCGCTACCCGCGCACATGTACGTAAATGTAATGTGCCACTGTTTAATACTACACCCCGAGAAGAGATATAATAATAATCAGTGAAGGAGTTTTTCCACTTAAAGGACAGTCGGAATGGGATCAATTTATTTAATTTATTTAGAGCCGCCACTTGGGAAAATAATGGTGTCCCAAGTCACCGGTTTAATCCCGAACCGAGGAAATTTATGACTCTGTATTACAGTTTGCGAAACTAGAAACCTGGATAAGGAATTCCGTTAACCCGGAAGAAGGTGTTAGGCACTCCCGGATTCCGTGGTTTTAGCACGGTCGCACAACTGTGATTTTTGTTTTTATCTGATTTCTTTATATATTTTAATTACGTGCTTTTAATGTTCCGCTTTTTCATTATAGAAGAATAATTGTAATGTCACGAAAATACATTTCGAGTCACACCGCAACCAGTGCGCCTGTGACTTTAATGTATTTCAGTTTCGTCGAGAATAAGATTTGGGTCACATAAATGCGCACCCGTATTTAGGAAAATAATTTTATTAAAGGCTTGCCTAAAGAGTCTATCATGTTGTTAACTTTGGGAAAGACTGTGAAATTCGCTAAACGGTCTTCCCGAGTCTAAATTTTTATAACAGTTTATTTGAGGGCCCCGCAAATGTGTATTTAGTGCGGCGAGGCTCGTCTCATTATTTAAGGTCATATCTAAAATGACTAGATTTTTTTTATTTGATAAGTCTCTAGTAATAACGAAACTTCTAATTTATTGATATATTACACTATATGTTGGAATCTTTTAATCAAGTATATACTAATGAATTTCGTGGAACAATTCACAATATCTTTTTTAATTTAGACAATATCTTTTTTACTTGAGGGCCCCGCAAATGTGTATTTAGTGCGGCGAGGCTCATCTCATTTTTTTTATTAAAGTTCAAACTGACTAACTAAATTTTCTATTATTATTTTTTCTCTATCTACGAAAGAAAGATCCTAATTAATTATATTCCAAATCAAGTTATAACAAATGAAGAGACCTTTGAACTGGGCCCAAAATGGCTAGGCCAATGAATCCAATCAAGCGAAATAGCTAGCTGCCCTAAGCGAAGCCACATACAAGGCCAGTGTCCCAGGATCGAATCACCATGAACATTTGGTGACTTCATAGGCTTTATTCGAATATTTCATTATTTGAGTAGCTTACCTCGTACATGGACATAAACTGGTGTAGTTGAGATATTATTATATTTGTCCTAATTTCAATACTAATCACAACTGTCGAAAAAAAATATGTTTTCAATTTGAATTTAAACTCTTATTATGAACTCAACAATTTCAATGTAATATTCGATGATACTGTCTGAACCTTTAAATCAAATGATTTTAGTTGCAAATCACATATATTAGATCTATACTTGTCCAATATTAACGATTTCAACAGAGAAGGGATGTTAGTGCCTATTTCAACAAAGTGAAAACTGATATCAATCCTTTTGTATTTTATGGCATTTAACTATGACTGTTATCTGAATCCTACTTTGAAACACACTGAAATTTATATTAATCATTTGGACACTTCTACTAATACCAAACTGAGCTGATCAAATATCATGGCTTCACATTATGATTACAACTAGTCATATAATAATTAAAAGGAACTTATTAACAAGCTAATTGTATTAAAGAGCTACTGCCAAGTTAAAACTATCACAAAGTAGCTGAATAGAAGCTTAAACAGTCCATTATGTTACAAATTTCAATCCAATTAGGTGTTTGGATACAATTAAAAAAATATATATTTATCAAGGCAGAACAAATCAATCAAATTCAGTATAGTAACAGTTTTAAACAGGGGATCAACTTCAAGTTTAATAAAGAATCAACTTTAATTTTCATTTCATGTGGCTAATAGGTGAAGATACATCAAGGTTAACTCGAAATGTGTACCTGAACAGCAAAATGAGAGGAAGAGAGTCAATGTTTAACACAGCAGTGCAATCAGCAGACAATCACATGTTATCCAGAAGAATCCAGTGACTGGAGAATTGTATTGAAAACCAAACAGGCACAACAACTAAGCACCAACGATCAACAGCAACACCAACAAACCAGAGAGAGATGCAAGAACCAGTACAAAATCTGGCCAACCCCGATGAAACGGTAACAAAGTATCTAATAGCACACTTAGGGAAGGATCACTTGAAAACCCCCAACAAGACCAAATCACAAGCACAGATGAAAATAGGAGAACAACTATTTTATGATTTTCAGACACTCAACAAAAGAATCTTAGAACTTTCAATGAAACCGTTATCACATATATCGACTAATTCTTAAACTTTCAAAAAAACTTCTCCTCTTTCAGAAATTTTTCTTCCTATCTCTCTGTAACTCTCACTGTTTTTTCTTACTCACAGCCTCTCCAATCTCTAAAAAATGACCTCCCATTCTCTATTTTTTTATCCTCTTTTTATAGCCAAAAAGAACCAGGACAACCCCTTAAACAATAACAACTCATCTCCCTCCCTTGCACATGCATCCCCTTACCCTTTTAATCATTTCCCCCTCTTAAACACATTCTGGCAGATTTAATAAACCCAAATCTCCCACCATATTCTCTGCCCAGCCCACTAACTAATGTCCATTTCTATTTTTAATCCTAAAGTATACTAGCAGCCTGTTTTTCTATTCAAACAACCCCTTAAACCTATGCTACTTCTCCTTTTCTAGCTCTTAAGAGCAATTTAATAAGTTAACTTCCTGGCCAAATTCCCTGACAGCCCCTTTTCCTTAAACTATTTTATTTTATCAGAATGTCAGGCTGAATCAAGCATGCCTGATTATCACATGGTTTCCAGTTAATCCGACTAGTTCATTTCATGGGTAAGGCATTTTTTAAATCCTATGATGCTAACATTCTGATTCAAATCACTAACAGCTATATCCAATTCACAACCTAAGTTGTATCAACAACAATCAACAACTCGCAAACCTATGAATTACATACAGGCAGACCGAGGGAAAAGCAAACATACGAGCTAATTCGTTTGACGATATCAGACAAACTATACATACAAAGCAATTACAGTATTGAAATCAAACATAACTGGTAGAGAATGAATTGACCGAATAAGTGGTCTGTTAGGAAGAGTAGACAATGATAGAAAAAGGAAAATACTAAAACTAAAACACAAAACATATGAATACAGAATGCACACAGAAGACATAAGGGAATGAATTACCTCAGGCGAAATCCGTCAACCCAGGTTCGATCTTGGTTTGGAACTATTGAGGCCAAACGAGCTTTAATCGAGATGTTCTCGATTGAGAACACCTAGACTAAAGTCCCTTGGACCTCAATCGATGATTAATCCTGCTCGAATTGGGCTTTTTTGAAAGTTAGGATTCTTGGGGCTCGGATTTGGGGCTTGACCGGTTCTGGCAAGATTCGAGCCAGGCTAAGGCTGGTAGGGGTATGAGGGAGATGTGAGGAGTGATTGGTGTGAATTTGAGGTGGTTTGGGGTAAACGTTCAAGTTACGGTGAACTTCAATCTAATATTCGAAACGTTCGAGAAATATTCGAGACTAACGACTGCCCGATTCGTGTAGAGGGGGCTTGGGAGGTTCTACGGTGTTAATTTGGGGAGGTTTGGCCTACCGGAACCGCCGTGAAGCGATTTCCGGTAGGCGGAGTGCGGCAGAGAGGGGCGGGCTTTGATTGTCTCTAAGACGACGAAAACGAGGGGGGTTTATGGGGCATGGGGTGATAGATTAGGAATATATACTTAGGTGTAGATTCGATCCTGGCCGTTGGATCATGTATGATTAATGGCCAGGATCTTTCAGGTCAACGAAAACGGCATCATTTTGATAATTGGAAATTGGGTCGGTGTGGGTTAACTGGGTCGGGGCAAGCTTGGGTTGTGAGGGGGGCTTGGGACCGTTTGATGAGATTGAGCGAACGGCTCAGATCAAACGCCACTAAACGGCGTCGTTTCTTGGTTGGGAGACGGGTTGGGCTTAGATAAATGATCTTGGCCGTTGAATTGATTTAATCCAACGGTTCAGATCATCCGTTACATAAGATGGTACATGGGCAGGGATTTGGGCTGCAGTAAAAATAGGTTTGGGCTAGCTTTGGTTTGGGCTTAGCTTATTTCAGCCCATTCCGATTTTCTCTTCATTTTTCCATTTTTCTTCTTTTCTTTTATTTTAATTTCAATTCCTAATTTATTAAAAACCAAAACTCTAAAATACATTACAAAAATCAAATTAGTTAATAAGAGTACTAATTAAGTTCTTATTATAATTAAATTAAACTAAAATCAACAATTGGGACATTAAATGTTTAAAAACGCAAAAATACATATTTTTTGTGATTTTCTATATTTTTCAAATAAACTTGATTACTTTCAATTGTAAATTAAATCCTAAGAGTGCAAACATAATATATTTTGTATTTTTCTTAATTTAAACAAACAAACATGCACACACAGAGAATACAAATAATAAGAAAATTAACACAAAAATCCCTAGATATTACAACGATACAAAAACGATTTTATTTTGAATTTTTGGGAGTAATTCTCATGCAGGGCAAAAATCACGTGCTCACAATGCAACAGTGATTTCCGCTTCTGCGGAAGGAGGACCGCAGAAGCAGCTCCGCAGAAGTGGAATAATGAACGCAGGAGCGATCGCAGAGGCGAGCCGTGTTCTGCAGAAGCGGACTTCTGTGATTGGGGGAATCTCGCAGAAACGGATAGGATTCCGCTTAAGCGGTCTCGCAGGCGCGAGACTTGAACCGCAGAAGCGGTGGGTGACTTAATGAAATGTCGCAGAAGCGACAATACTTGCGCAGAAGCGGACACGCGGAAGCGGGCCATATGCCGCAAAAGCGAAAATATGTTAGGGTTAATGAGCAGTTATGCTTCGAAATTTCAGAACATTTTTCACATTTGGGGCTTCGAACTTAGAGACGATTTTGGCAATTTTGAGGAGGAAATCGAGGGGTATCATCAGGTAAGCACTCTTGGACTCAATTTATGTTAATATATTGATAAATTATGGAATTTACCTCTGAAATTGGAAGAATTAAGGTGTATTAATGGGGGATTTTTGCTCTAAGCCTAGGTTATAGAAAATCAATGATTTGAGTGGGCAAACGGAGTCCGATTTTGATAAACTTTATATGTATGGACTCGGGGCGAGATAAGGGTTTTGAAAATATGACTTTCGTAATTTTTTGAGAAGCGGGCTTGGGGCTCGAGTTTTGCTAATTTTGAGATTTTTCATGTATTTCGATTGTTTTTGATTGGGTGTTTTTCCATTAGCCTATTTGATATATTTGTAATGATTTGGCTAGTTTCGACGCACGTGGAGGCCGGTTCGAGGAGTTAAGGTGTCGCAGGTTTGAGTTTCACCGGATCGAGGTGGGTAATACTTGTAAATGATGTCCTGAGGGTTAGTAAACCCCGGACTTGCACATCCTAGTGTTGTATTGAGGTGACTTGCACGTCGGATAACGGGCGTGGGGTAGAGCACCATTGGGGATTGTGACTTGGTTCGTCCCGCTTAATAAATAATAATACCTAATTGCTTGAAATTTAATTGACACCCTAATAAAGATACTCCCTCCGTTTCAATTTATGTGAACCCATTTGACTGAGCACGGAGTTTAAGAAAAAAGAGAAGACTTTTGATCTTGTGGTGTAAAATGAGCCACCTTTATTTTGTGTGGCTATAAATCATTGCATAAAGGTAAATTGTTTCCAAATAAGGAAAGGGGTCATTCTTTTTGGCATGGACTAAAAAGGAAATAGGTTCACATAAATTGAAACGGGGGGAGTATTAATTATCAGGAATTGGATTGATTATCATGTTTTGGGCTTCGTGCCGATTATCTGAATCTTTCAGGGATTGGTATTACTGTCTTGATAATACTGTGCATATTGTCATCTCAATCTAAGGTTTTAAAATGTATTTTGCTACTCAGCATTTTCATAAGATTTGAAAAACTTGAACAAGGTTTTGATGACATTTTAGCTATGAGCTGATATGATACTGTTGCCCAAGGGGCTTATATGCATTCATGACTATGCATGGATCGGGCGGCACGCCGCATAATGAGTGATATTGATATTGCGCCTGGGCTGTAGGAGCCCCTCCGGAGTCTGAACTCTCACAGTGAGCGTGGGCGCCTTTGCATGGATCGGGTTGTACGCCACAGTGTCATATGCATTGCATTGCATACATACACGGGCCTACTTGTACTATATGGCATGACATTTAGAACTCATACATTACTGGCATATATGTGTTATCTGCCTTATTGACCAGATACTTTGGTGGAAATTGATAACGAGTGTTGAGCCCAAGGGGCTGATTTGATTGCAGACTTGCACTGTCTGAGGTTGTACCAGGTATTGAGCTGTTATAATGAAATGAAGAGATGTTAAAAAGAGATTTCTAAATAATCTACTCACAAATTCTGAAAAGGAACAAAATGAAAGTGTATTGTAGTTTAAAAGATGGTTCGGTATTATATAGCATGAGATAGTGCTTTGTGTGGTTTTCTTTTCCTCTGCATTATTTACTTTTATTACCGCTGAGTTGGAAGTACTCACTCAACTCCCTGCACCATGTGTCCAGATTCAGGTACCTGGAGGCTTAGCTGAGCTTGGTGCTTGTCTAGACCCAGTTGGGATCGTCGAGGTAGCTGCCTGGCGTCCGCAGGACCCTACATTTTTCCCTTACTACTCTATTATTGTTTATTCCACGTACTCTTAGATTTGTAGAGTTATTTACAGTATTGACTGATATTCTGATAGAGGCTCTTGGCTCGTGACCCCAGATCTTTGGGAAGTTATGTTGTCTTTAGAAGGTTTTGGGATATTATTATATCTATCACTTTAATTTGGCTTCTTTCTCTAATAATGACTTAAAATAAGTTATTTTGAGCTCTAAGCTCGGGATGGGAGTGTATTTGGTCGGGCTGTCCTAGCAATATGTTGGGCGCCATCATGATCGGGTTTGGGGGTCGTGACATACCCAAACCCTCAATTTCTACTATGAAAGCCACAAATTTTAGGTTGAAAACACATGAATTGTAATTGGCAATTGAAGGAAAGTAGGTTAGAATCACTTACCAACAAATTAGGGAAGAAAATATCTTAAGAAAATCTCCTCTAGGTCTTCTAGTTTTGAAAATTTGAAAGAATGGAAAAAATCCCATAATAGGACTGATTTTAATAACTGGGCGCCAGCATTCATCGCATTCGCGTGAACACTGTCGCGTTCGCGAAGAGTATCAACCCAAGTGTCTTACGCGATCGCGAGTCGATCTATGTGTTTGCGTAGGCTTATCCATCATAGCCTCCGCGTTCGCGATACATGAAGTGGCTCGCATAGAATAACGGTCAAGTCCCTAGCCCACTTCCAATAACACTATGCGTTCGCATGTTGCCGGTGGTGTTCGAGAGCACAACCCCCCCTCCCTCCAGTGCTCCGCATTCGCGACCAAAGCTTCACGTTCTCATAGAACAAAACCATCCCCAACCCGGCTAACACTTCGCTTTAGTGAGAGTGCTCCGTATTCGCGACCAAGGCTCTACATTCGCATAGAACAAAACCATGCCCAGCCCGGCTAACACTTTGCGTTCGTGAGAGTTGCTTCGCGAATGCGAAGAAGGAAACCAGAAGGCACCTGAAGATGCAAAAACTAGATTTTCTAAGTTCAATTCACCCCGCAGCGTATCCAAAACTCACCCGAGTCCTCGAGGCTCCAAACCAAACATGCACACAAGTTCTAAAATATCACACGAACTTGGTAGCGTGATCAAATCACCAAAATAACGCCTAAAGCTACGAATTGAACACCAAATCAAATGAAATTATCAAAAAAAACTTTAAAACTTTTACTTTTACATTCGGACGTTCGGATCACATCAAACTAACTTCGTTTCTTACCAAAGTTTACAAACAAGTTACAAATGTAATAATAGACATGTACCGGGCTTCGTAATCAAAATATCGACCCGGTATCAACAAGGCCAAACACCAGTCGGGACATACGCTCAGGTCATTGTCACACCTCCTTTTTTCACACATGCACACACGTGTAAACGTAAATGTGCCACTGTTTAATACTACACCCCGAAAAGGGATATAATAATAATCAGTGAAGGAGTTTTTCCACTTAAAGGACAGTCGGAACGGGATCAATTTATTTAATTATTCAGAGTCGCCACTTGGGAAAATAATGGTGTCCCAAGTCACCGGTTTAATCCCGAACCGAGGAAATTTATGACTCCGTAATACAGTCTGCGAAACTAGAAACCTGGATAAGGAATTCTGTTAACCCGGGAGAAGGTGTTAGGCACTCCCGGATTCCGTGGTTTTAGCACGGTCGCTCAACTGCAATTTTTTGCCTTTATCTGATTTCTTTATATATTTTAACTATATGCGCCTCTAATGTCCCGCTTTTTAATTTTAGAAGAATTGTGATGTCACGAAAACACATTTCGAGTCACACCGCAACCAGTACGCCTGTGACTTTAATGTATTTCAGTTTCACCAAGAGTAAGATTTGGGTCACATAAATGCGCACCCGTGATTAGGAAGGTATTATTATTAACTAACGCGCCTAAAGTAATTTCGCGTTTGTACTTTGCAAGGGCCATGAAATTTGCTAAATGGCACGCCTCGAATTCTAAGGACAAAACAAGATTAATCAAATGAGGGCCATGCGATTGTCAGGGAAATCAAGGTATGAATATAAGACGAGATGAACAATACAAGCTTCATGAATGAGTTGTTCGTGCCCATACCAGCTTTAGCATCAAATATGCTCGACCTGGAATCGCCAACAAAATCATTTGAGATGACATCCTCGTCTGTGTAACCCAAAATGCCTTTAACTGGCCCCTCTGATGCATACTTTATCGCTGCTTTCACATCATCATAAGAAGCACTCTTCTCTAGTCGACGAATCAAGTCCACAACAGAGATATTAGGTGTTGGAACGCGGAAAGCTATTCCAGTGAGCTTCCCATTCAATTCTGGCAGAACTTTTCCTACTGCCTTCGCAGCACCAGTTGAACTAGGGATGATGTTCTGTCTTGCACCACGGCCTCCTCTCCAATCCTTCATCGATGGCCCATCAACTGTCTTCTGAGTATCCAATATGGTGCTGCAGAGTTTGAGTCCATAATGGAGTTTTGTTGAGAGTGCTACGAGCAACATAAACAGACGATGCTGCTAGCATTGATGGGCAGTTATGATATTGTGGTCTTGTAGTTCATAAGACCAAGTTCAGCAAAAAAGAATGTCATGTTCTCCATCTCCTGATTATCGGATGGTGTTGCAGCTTTAATGTACCTAACCAGAAAAACATATGGTGTTGGAACAGTCAAATACCATTCCAATTTCCCAAGAATAGCTTTCTCCATCTGAAGTATTTGCTCTCTGGCATATGCATTGTCTGATATATGAATGAAATCATTCACCTCCGGTGCCCAAATCTCTTCATATTTGCAAGCAGTTAGCATTGAGCTAATGCCAACTAATTGAAGTTCCTTCCTTGGAACTGTCTTCAGCGAGAGGAATTGGTCCAGTATGTTAATTGTAAGGTAAAGGCTTTCAGGCATAAGCTCAAATTTCCTCTGAACTTCTATTAACCAGTCCACTAAAATGGCTCTCATCTTGTGATTCAGGTCTGGCTGAAAGTTCATGTAATCATCCACTCGACTTTCTCCCTCAGTGAGCTTGTAGAAGTTGTAGATATCCTCAACGTACTCTACAGCAGCCAAATGATCATCAGCATCCGCGACATCGATGTCATAAATCTCATACTTTGGTCTATTGGAAAGTCCACAAGCAGCCTTGCTTCTCGCAGTGAGGGTAGAGGTGAGAGTCTTTCCGCTCTTCTTTGCTTTTCTTTTGCTCAATGGACTTCCCTCAACAATCTTGCAATCATATGCCGCAGCAACTTTCTGAATAGCTTCTGTTATATCCGAGTTTTTCCTTCCTGGTCTCACAAGCCTCAAAGCAACTTCAGCAGCTGTATTAGCAGCCGCAACAACGTCAGCTGCTCTACCAGTAACTAGTCCTTCCTGGAGCACATGTGTATGACCAACTACGGCAATAAAGCCATCTATATGACACCCTATATCAATCTTCACCAGTAATACACTACCATTACTAGGCTTCCCTAAACAAACCTTCATTCTACCACCGCAAAAACCTGTACCTCTCAGAAACTCATCCACAGCTTCAGTAGTCATGACTTTTCGCCCATCTAGGCCAGTTACCAAAGCAGAGCAATTATGTATTGCAATCACTGGTGGCCAAAGAATAAGATCTTCTTTTTGTGCTAAAGCAGTAGGGGCAGGAACAGCCACTGGCGCCCATAATTTCCCTCAGGGGGGTGCCTCACTGTTCCACCCCATTAGGACACATATTGCATTGTGGAGACCCAAGTGCTTTGCTTTCAACCCACCTTTTTGACATAAAACAATGTTTCGCCAAGGCTCGAGTATCTGTGAACTCTTTTGATTGACTCATGGGACAAACAATGCAATATAACAACAGAATGTGAATCTAGTTCAAAACCAAAGGAAATGAATTTTTCAAAGAAGCAAACACTGGAATATTAACTCACAAGCGGACTATAACAGTTACTACTAAACCATTCTCATGTTGACTCCTGCGCGAAAGGTTCACTGACAGAGATGGCAAGCTGAGAAAACAAGAACAATCCTTGATCCGTTCGACCATAGTAAGCCACAAAGGTCAAATGTTGTCAAGAATAACTTCAGCTACTTCGAGCCAACAGAAAGTATTAAAATAGTCGTGAAATCAGGGAACGGAGCTCTTTAGTGATTCATGACTCGTTTAGCAGCTTTACGACTAACTAACTCAAGCCACACATGCCGAAACTAAATATTTAGAGCGAGCAGACTAATCTGAACATCTGAATATTTTGCGGCTAGCAACAACACACAAGGAACTCATTTTGTGAAGTGGATAATCCTTACCCAAAAGAATCAAGGAATTCATTGATCAACAAAGTTCTTAAAGTCAATTATTCTAGTTAAAATGCGTCAAACTCAATCAGCAGGTTCAAAAATCCTAACATATGTGCAACCACCAGCATATCATTCCAACTTAAGTACTATCTAATGTAGACAAATTCCAACAAATATCATGGTTATGAGTTAAGGATCAACAGGAGTAGGCTAGTTAGACTTGTAATCCTGTTTGAAATTCGATAGGCCATTTGATTTCATGAAAACAAAGACTGGTTTGTTACAAGAGGTGTGTTAAGAACTGAAGCTATCCCAATCTTATCCAAGGGTGAAAACTAATCACTGGTTATGTCAACAAACAGATAAAAAATTCAAGCCGAGTGGAATACAAACGGCAAGATAGTCACTCATTCTAAGGCGTTAAGGTCTAAACGAAGACTATGCGTAACTTGACTGATTTGCAAATAGCACATGAGTAGGCATGGAATTTCAGAAAAATACACGAGTTGTTCGACTTATTCAATTAGTAACAGCAAACCAGCTTCGCCAGCTCATGATAACAGAACACCAAGCAAAATTAACTTTCAGACAATTTAGGAACCAATTCTCCAAATGTTCTCTGAATTAACTACAATCGAACAGTGATAGACAAGGCAGACGAACACACAAATCACATGTTAAATGAATTTTAACAGTAATCTAACATGTCTCAACCATTCACATAATCACACGATCAAATAAGCCTCGATTAACCATGTCGAAGTAGAACAGATTTCATATAGATGTCCAAATACCAAAAGAAACTGAAGATACTCAAAACATCACACCACCGAGAATGAACTTCGATCATAGAATTATTTGAGGCAGAAATACATAGTTCAAAGCATTGAGACGAAACAGAATCGCAAGAGCAGAGAGATTAAGATTGAACCTTAATCAAAAAATATATAATAAAATCAGATATAAGCAAAAACAACAATTTAACCGAGCTCGAATTCTTAAACCCCGAACCGAAGTTCTGGGTTAAATTGTCCCCAGCAGAGTCGGCAGAGCTGTCACACCTCCTTTTTCCGCTAACCCGCGAGGGCACGAGGGAGTTTTTCCAATTAAAGGACAATCGAGACGGGATATAATAATAATCAGTGAAGGAGTTTTTCCACTTAAAGGACGGTCGGAACGGGATCAATTTATTTAATTATTCAGAGTCGCCACTTGGGAAAATAATGGTGTCCCAAGTCACCGGTTTAATCCCGAACCGAGGAAATTTATGACTATGTATTACAGTCTGCGAAACTAGAAACCTGGATAAGGAATTCTGTTAACCCGGGAGAAGGTGTTAGGCACTCCCGGATTCCGTGGTTTTAGCACGGTCGCTCAACTGCAATTTTTTGCCTTTATCTGATTTCTTTATATATTTTAACTATATGCGCCTCTAATGTCCCGCTTTTTAATTTTAGAAGAATTGCGGTGTGACTCGAAATGTGTTTTCGTGACATCGCAATTCTTCTAAAATTAAAAAGCGGGACATTAGAGGCGCATATAGTTAAAATATATAAAGAAATCAGATAAAGGCAAAAAATTGCAGTTGAGCGACCGTGCTAAAACCACGGAATCCAGGAGTGCCCAATACCTTCTCCCGGGTTAACAGAATTCCTTATCCGGATTTCTAGTTTCGCAGACTGTATTACAGAGTCATAAATTTCCTCGGTTCGGATTAAACCGGTGACTTGGGACACCATTATTTTCCCAAGTGGCGACTCTGAATTAAATAAATTAATTCCGTCTCGATTGTCCTTTAATTGGAAAAACTCCTTCACTGATTATTATTATATCCCTTTTCGGGGTGTAGTATTAAACAGTGGCACATTTACGTTTACACGTGTGTGCATGTGTGAAAAAAAGAGGTGTGACAGTCATGATTCATTAAAAATTTATATCTGAATTAGGGACCTCGGAATTCAATTCGGGACATACGCTCAGGTCCTGATTTACCATTCGGACCCTCTGGACCTTCAAAATAGGGATCCGGGATCGTTTGCTCAAAACATTGATCACAATCAAGGAAAACGTTTTTATTTTTATCAGTTTTTAACATATAAGCCTTCCGGAAAAATACTCGGGCCGCGCACACAAATTGTAGAAGGATAAAATGAGATATTTAAGGCTTCGGAATACAAAATTTTGTTCTAAAACGCGAGATGACCTATTGGATCATCACACTCTTCTTTTCACGTAATTTCCCAAACCAACCTATCTTAACTTATTGATCTACTAAGAAAGTGAATTCGTATATATTACAATTTCGCGAGTTAAATTTGACGATAAGTCATAATTAAACCTAGTTAAATTTTTTGTTTCATTTATTAACCATATAAGAAAATTGGGGTTTTGACATAGTTACCCACAAAAATAAAACTATTTACCCTTGTCTACCTATTTATTTTTCTATCCATAAACTAATTACATTTTCTACCCATAGTAGTTTTTGTAAGAGGATTTTTTCTTTATTCTCCAATTCTTTTTTATTTCTATGCTTCTTTTCTTCTTCTTTTTATATTTTTTCTTTTCTGCTTTTCTTTTTTCTCGTTTTCTTCTTTTTTTTTCTTCTAGTTTCATTTTAACTTTTTAAAATTTTTTTTTCTCTTCATAATCTAATTTCATTTACTATTTTAACTATTGTTTTTATCATTTTTTATAAAATAAGAAAAATAATTAATATAGTAAATATTTGTTCGCCTTTTTTAATAAAACTAGTACAATATACCTTTTATTTTATTTTTCTTTCTCATTTTTTAAATTCAATTATTAAATTAAATTAATATCAGTTGTCACTTGATCGAATACACTGAATATCACATTGACTGTTGTTGAGCACCATAAATTGCATAATGAGATTCTAAGAATCAACACGTGATTGTCATGCAAACATGGATCTACTTCCCTATAAATATCAATACAAACTCTTCCATTAGCAATAATACAAGCAGTTATAGAGCAAGAAAATATAATCTACAGCAATCAAATCTCCATATGTACTAGTTACAATAAAAATGATAATAAAATATTAAAAAATAGAACAAAAGTATAAGTAGCGAAAAAGACTTCTAGTACCATGTGATACCAATATGGTATATATGTATACCAACAGAACATATGATTTCTCTAGAATATTGTTACAACTATCTGCACGACTATACTACTCTACCAAAACATTAAAGGACGCAATAAAAGTATGAGAAAATTACATGTTCTTATTGCAAGTTAAATATTCGCAAAATAACTTGCTGATTTCATATACTAAGAGGGTATATAGTTGTATGGGATCATTCCAACAATTGTCTACAACTATAAAAATTATTAATACACATAATGTATGTCCGTCGGCACACAAAAATTCCAAAATTATTGAAACTCATTTTGATATAAATAATTTCATAGTAAAATTCACTTAAAATGCAGCTAAAACAACCAAAACAATTTTCAAACAACTATATGATACCAATATGACATATAACTATACCAACATGGTATACAATTTTAGTAGTTAATTTTTGGCAACTATATGGTTATACTACTATTACATAACACACATGCATAAGAGAAAAATAAAAAAATAGTGTACCACATATTAATATAATAAGGTATTTCAGGATATTGTACTATATTATTATTATTAAAATCAAATCAAATATTGTACCAATTAAATGCAGCTAATACAACCAAAAAATAAATCAACTAGCATATAATACCAATATAGTATATAGCTATACTAATAGGGTATAGAGTTGGAATGAATTGTATACTAAAATAGTATATTTGTATACTCTTTGTGTATACAATACAAATTTGTCTTCTTCTCTCGTTCAACTAATTTCTTTGCCGTTCAACTCAATTTCAATCCAAGATTTTAAAATCTACTTTAAAATCTCCACCAAATTGACTTCGGAATATAGCCACATCCTCCATTAATATTTCAAACATACTCGGTCAGAATCTGGTAAAAATAACCACAAACTCAACAAATCCAATTTATGAGTTTCAAAGCTTCAAGATCGTTAAATAGGATATTAAATTTTTTGAAGAAGTCAAAAGTCATAGAAATCAAGTCTCTAATAAAATAGAACGAAACATATGTTGATTTAAGATTTGTGTGACGCATATGTGTGTGTATGATTTTGTCAGCTCTTGCTAGAAAACCTCACACGATTTAGGCTTGGAAACCAAGCAATAATAAGAGTTGACTCTACGAATTTTCTCAATTTGTAGTATCCAAAGAAAACTGTTAACTTGTCTTCTCTTGCTGTGAAGCAAACCCGCCATTACTAAAATGAATTGCATTTTCAATTGCTCCATCACGCTGCAAGTGAAATTTACGGGTAATAAATTTAGATTGATTAGGTAGGAATTGCAATTAATTTTCAAATGGGCAAATCCGGAAAAATAGTTTGGGAGTGATAGGCAATTAGTGTTATTTCCTCAAGAAAATTTAGGAAATTTTTACATTAGAATAACTGGGCTCCCTACTTTTCAATTTTATAGCCCATATTTTAATTTACATCTAACTAACCAAAAAATAATAGGCTAAGATTCAACGTCCAACCCCAATGGGTTCTCAAAATTACTATTTAATTTTAAAAAAGATTCCTCAAGATTTTAAGTTAATTTTTGAATCAGTAACTATGACTCAAAATATTAGTTCAACAAACCAAATTCATTTGAGTGGTGAAAATTAGATTTTTAACAAGCTTAAATATGTGGGTTTAAATTTCGAATTTTCTTTTATGAGAAATATGGAGTGGGTGATATTTAGACTTGTTAGAAATAGTATAAAGGGGTTGTACATAAAATTTGAAGTCATTTAATGGATATTTGGACTGGTTTTGAACAAGAATTGTAACTGAAAATCGTAGAAGAAGTTCGTCTACAGGCGCTTGCATAAAGGTGTATAAAAGTGTATAATAGTGTATAAGGTGTGTTTCTACACTCGTACACGCTATTATACAATATGATACGTAGTTATACAAAAGACTGACTTCGTCTTCTTTCTAACGTCTTTTCTATAATTTAACTCAAATCTTACTCAAATCTACTCCAAATCACTTCAAATGTAAATTTTGAACTACTTTTGATATTTTCAATCAATTGGAATAACACTCAATCCAAACAACTAACAAATTCAAAAATACCCATTTTCGAAAGCAAAGCTTTGAATGGTCTTCAATGGTGGATTTCTACTCTTCAATTTTCTTACATTGCAATCAAGTGACACAAGAGTAAAAGCAAAAAATACACGGTCCCTTGAATCATATTAGAAGATATGAGAAGAAGAGAGAGTGAAAGCAATGGATGTGAGAACGTAATAGAAACAATGGTTGTAAGAACACATATTTTGAATTTACTGGTACTTTCAAAATATGTACAATGCGGGCTAGATCGAGTAAAACTTAAAAACATGTGCCATTTTTTGGTACCATGTGAAATCATGTATATTTTCTTATAATTCTTTTGAAAATTTACGCCATAATGTAGCTTTTGCAACTTGAGCTTAATGGCCAGAAGATCATAATTTAAACCTATTTAGATCTTCCATCTTCTTTTATTAACGTATAAGTAAGTTTATGCCAATTATGTATACTTTGTTTGTTAAATTTAACGGCCAAAAAATCGTAATTGAAACCTAGTTGTATATTCCGTCTTCTGTTATTAACCCTACAAGTTTATGCCATACTAATATACCATATATCCATTGCCAGTTACATTTAATGGCCAAAAATTCACAATTGAAACCTAATTAGATCTTCTGAATTCCCTTATAAACATTATAAGAAAATATATAATTTATGTAAGCAAACAAAACGCAAACAATAAATTGAATCTTCATGTACTGCAGAAAATAAAGAGTAGCAAAGAAAGAGAGTATACGTAGGTATAACTTCTTCTTTTTTCTCATTACTTTTTGCGTAATATGTAAAGGAGATAACACATAGATTGAAGCTGGTATCATCTGGGAAAAAACAATCTGTAGACGTATTAGTTTATCTTTGTATTAATTTTAGTATAATGAAGAAACAAGTTGCACTCACGATAGTTAATCGCATGTTTTTCTTTTCTGTCATTGTGTCCGTTGTATATTATTAACCGCTACAATACAACTCAACTAACATAAGATATTTCAAATATTGAGCCAAGGTAATATTAGTGTTAACCACTGTTTTAGGGAAGCGAACAATGTGGCGGATCAACTAGCAAAAATTGCCAAGGACAGTCAACATAGATCGTTTTACTACTCATTCCAAGACCTTCCAGACAAAAGAGGTTGCTCTAATGGTAAGCAACCCCCACTTCTAACCGAGAGATTGTGAGTTCGAGTCTTCCCAATAGCAATGTGGGAAGTTCTTGGAGAAGGATGCCGGGGGTCAATTTGGAAACAACCTCTCTACCCTTGGGTAAGGATAAGGTCTGCGTACGCACTACCCTCCCCAGACCCCACTAAGTGGGATTATACTGGGTTGTTGTTGTCCAAGACCTTCCAAGAGGAGCTAAGGACCATTTTCTATTGGACAAATTTCAGATGCCTAGTATTAGGCTAAGATATAACAAAGCTATTTTTTTTTTGTTAGTTAGTCTACTTATGTTGTAGGGGCGTAAGGATGGATGTAATAATTTATTTTTTGGCCATCTTTTTAAGACAATGATATTGTCCATGTGTTGTGTCATAAGAGGTAAGGTCAAGTCCCCCTCTTCTTCCTTCTCAAATGAATACAACTCTCCCTAGTAAACTGAGAAATTTCATTAGAAAAAAGACTAACATAAGTTTTCATCAAACTTCACTAACTTAGCATTAAAATCTGAGAGGCATTTAGGACCAAATTATTGATTTATAACCCAACAAATCTGTTAGAAAAGAGAACAATATAGAAGAAGATGTTATATTCTAAGTGAAGAAGAAGAGTAAGGGAAGAACACTTTGTATTTTGGGAGAGGAGTTGTTTTCATTCAACTTGATGCAAATGGCACTACAAGAGGACTTGTTTATAGGTGCTAATGGAGCACTCTAGAACCATTCTAGATAAATCTTATCACCTAGAATACAAAAGATTATTCTAGAGTTCTACAAGATAGGATTTATCTCCTAGGAATTACAAAGAGAATTCTAGACATTGCACATGCTACATTATCCAAGACAATTCTAGAACAAGTACCATCTAGATAATTCTAAATTATTATTATCATTATTGTTATTATTATTAACACTCCCCCTTAATTTTGAATTATCTTCTGCACCCCAAGACTTGTTCTCAATCTTCGAAAGTCTTCAAACTTGAGCGACTTTGTGAAAATATCGGCAACTTGATCATGAGTCTTTACATATATGAGCTCCACTTCTTTATTGGCAATCCTCTCCCGGATAAAGTGATACCTTGTATCAATATGCTTGCTTCGTTCATGGTACACCGGATTCTTAGCAAGTTCTTGAGCGGATTTGTTGTCAATATAAATCTTCGTGGCTTCATTTTGTGGCAAATTGAGCTCCTTCAATAATCTCCTTAGCCAAATACCATGACATATACATGATGTTGCTGCCACATATTCAGCTTCACAAGTTGACAGAGTAACAATATCCTGTTTCTTAGAGCTCCAACAAATAGCACATTTACCCAAGAAGAATAAAAATCCGGTTGTGATTTTTCTATCGTCAACATCTCCAGCAAAGTCGCTATCACAAAATCCCACAAGCTTGAAGTTACTAGAAGATGAATAAAATAACCCAAAATCAATCGTACCTTTTAGATAACGAAGTATTCTTCTAGCAACCTTTAAGTGGGTAGAAGTAGGAGCTTCCATGAAGCAACTTACAACTCCAACCGCCTATAGTATATCTGGCCTTGTACATGTCAAGTACCTTAGACTTCCCACAAGACTCTTGAAAAGAGTAGGATTCACCTTTTCTCCATCATCTAACTTTGACAACTTTAATCCACTCTCCATTGGTGTATTCACGGGATTGCAATCAAGCATGTTAAACTTCTTCAATACCTCCTTTGCATAGCTTTCTTGAGAGATAAATATGCCTTCCTTCATTTGCTTCACTTCTAAACCCAAGTAGTATGACATGAGACCTATGTCCGTCATCTCGAACTCATGGGACATTGCCTTCTTAAAATCTTCTAACAAACTTGGGTTATTTCCCGTGAAAATAAGGTCATCAACATAAAGACAAACAAGCAATATATCTCCATTAGAATATTTGATATAAAGAGAATATTCACTAGGGCAACGAACAAATCCATTTTCTTGAAAATATTTGTCAATGCGGATGTTCCATGCCCGTGGTGCCTGCTTCAATCCATATAATGCTCTTTTCAACCTCAAAACTTTATCTTCATGACCTTTGACGATGAAGCCCAATGGTTGCTCAATGTAGACTTCTTCTTCAAGATAGCCGTTCAAGAAAGCCGACTTGACATCCAACTGATAGATCTTCCAGTTCATTTGTGCCGCCAAAAAAATAAGCAAGCGAATCGTCTCCATGCGGGCAACGGGTGCATAGACTTCCTCATAGTCCACTCCATGCCTTTGCTTGTAGCCTTTAGCCACAAGTCTTGCTTTGTATCTCTCGACCTCTCCCTGTGCATTTTTCTTTGCCTTGTAGACCCATTTCACTCCAATTGCTTGATGTCCTCTGGGAAGAGTTGTTAGCTCCCATGTGTTGTTCTTCTCTATTGCCTTGATCTCCTCTTCCATAGCTTGTCTCCACCGTTTGTCCCTGGCAGCTTCTTCAAAGTTCACTGGTTCACTTTCAACAAAGAGACAAACTAAATTACTATAATCAAAGTTAGTAATTCTTTCAGTATTCTCAAGAAGATCCATCAAAGTTCTCGTTTTCTCTGGCCTTTCTCCATTTGAGCTTTCTGTAGATGAAGGAGATGCATCATTAGTTGGAGAAGGCGGTGGAGTTGGATCTTGCACAGGTGCAGAATGCTCTTGTTCTTCTTCATCTTCAAAATATGGAAGAAAATCATATGTCCTTTCTTCTTGAGCTTTCCAATTCCAAGCTGTTTCTTCATCAAATTCAACATCGCGGCTCACCACCACTTTGCCATTCGTTGGGTTGTACAACTTGTACCCTTTTGAGCTTGTGTCATAGCCAATGAACACATGCTTGACACTTCGATCATCAAGTTTGGCTCTCCCTTGTTGTGGCACATGAGCATAGGCTATGCTCCCAAAAATTCTCAAGTGCTTGACACTTGGCTTTCTTCCACTCCATGCTTCTTGAGGAGTTTGATCTTTCACATTCTTCGTAGGAGACCTGTTACTCAAATAAACAGCACAAGAAATAGCCTCGGCCCAAAATTCCTTGGGCATATTTTTAGCTTTCAACATACATCTAGCCATTTTAAGAATGGTTCTATTTTTCCTTTCTGCAACTCCATTTTGTTGCGGTGAATAAGGTACCGTTAGAGGGCGACGAATTCCATGAGATTCACAAAATTCATTAAATTCTCTCGAAGTAAATTCGCCTCCTCTATCGAACCTTAAGGCTTTAATTTCAAAGCTAATCTCATTTTCCACCATTGCTTTAAAATTTTTAAATGCACCAAATACTTCCGATTTTTGCTTCAAAAAATAAACCCAGGTCTTTCTACTAAAGTCATCAATAAAGAGTAAGAAATATTTACTCTTACCAAAAGAAGGTGGAGTGATTGGTCCACACACATCCGTATGAACAAGTTGGAGTGGCTTGGTTGCTCTTGATGTGGCCTCCTTTGGAAAACTCCTCCTTGCATGTTTGCCAAGAAGACAAGCTTCACATAACTGATTGGGATGATTTATTAAAGGCATCCTATGCACCATATTCTTTTCTCCCATTGATTTAAGTGACTCAAAATTCAAGTGCCCAAATCTCATGTGCCAACACCATGATTCTTCTTTCACATTTGCATTCAAACACTTTGCTTCAATTGTTTTAAGATTCAAAGAAAACAATCTATTTTTGGACATATGAACTTTAGCAATTAGAGTGCCACTTGAATCTCTAAGCCAAAGATTCATGTCTTTCATATGAATGTCATACCCCTTTTCAAGAAATTGTCCCAAACTCAAAATATTATTTTTCAACTTTGGCACATAGTAAACATCTTTGATTAATTTGTGACTACCATCTTTAGAGGATATAAGAATCGTACCTATTCCTTCAATTTGGATCTTTGAAGTATCTCCAAATGATACATTGCCTTTCACCCTTTTGTTGAGCTCCACGAACTTGTCTTTGTATCCGCACATGTGGTTGCTTGCTCCATTGTCCAAATACCATGAGCTACAATCATCCTTGTCTTCTTCCTTGAGTGCTAACAATAATGTTGACTCTTCACCTTCCTTCTTGTCTTCAACAAGGTTGGCCTTCTCTTCAACATTGGTACGACACTCCCAAGAATAATGGCCAAATTTATGACAATTATAGCACTCAACTTCAGATTTATCATACCTCTTTTGATTTGTTTCTTGATGGTAGCCACGTCCTCTTCCTCCACCTCGACCACGACCTTTATATGTTTGGTTGCATTTCTCTTCAATGTTGAAATTCCTTTCATAACTTCTTCCTCTTCCACGACCGCCACCGCGTCCTCTTCCTCGTCCGCGTCCTCGATAGCTCTTTGCGCCTCCATCGTCCTTCAATGATGCCTTGGTTTTAAGGAGTTGCTCTAGCGGCTCTTCTTGCCTCCTCTTGATCTTTTCTTCGTGGGCTTGCAAAGAACCTTCTAGTTGCTCCACCGTCATAGAGTCTAAATCTTTAGACTCCTCAATAGCACATACCACAAAATCAAATTTAGGTGTTAGGGAGCGAAGGATCTTTTCTACCACACGAACATCTTCAATTTTCTCTCCGTACCTTTTCAATTGGTTCACAACAGCCCGCACTCTTGAACAATAATCCGAAATAGATTAAGATTCCTTCATTTTTAAAGCTTCAAAATCAGCCCTTAGAGATTGAAGCTTCACCTTCTTCACTTTGTCAACTCCTTGGAGAGATGTTTGTAAAATCTCCCAAGCTTCTTTTGAGGTGGTTTCATCGGCCACCTTCTCAAACATGGTATCATCCAAACATTGATGGATAAGAGAGAGGGCTTGTTGATCCTTCTTCCTCAATTTTGCCAAAGAATCCTTCTCATTTTGAGGCAAAGTTTCCTCATTGTCGGGTTCCTCATACCCTTCTTCTACAATCTTCCATGCATCTTGAGAGCCAAGTATGGCTTTCATCCTTATACACCATTTTTGGTAGTTCTCTTTTGTAAGACGGGGAAATTAGAAAGCAAGTAGGCCGTTGCCATTATTTGCCATGGCTCTGATACCACTATGTTAGAAAAGAGAACAATATAGAAGAAGAGGTTATATTCTATGTGAAGAAGAAGAGTAAGGGAAGAACACTTTGTATTTTGGGAGAGGAGCTGTTTTCATTCAACTTGATGCAAAATGCACGACAAGAGGACTTATTTATAGGTGCTAATGGAGCACTCTAGAACCATTCTAGATAAATCTTATCACCTAGAATACAAAAGATTATTCTAGAGTTATACAAGATAGGATTTATCTCCTAGGAATTAGAAAGAGAATTCTAGACATTGCACATGCTAGATTATCCAAGACAATTCTAGAACAAGTACCATCTAGATAATTCTAAATTATTATTATCATTATTGTTATTATTATTAACAAAATCAAATGTGTTGTGGTAAAATCCCATAGTAGAACCTATAAACTTCATTTCCTGAATCCTGTATTATTTCGTATCAGTTTATATGATTGAACAACAACAACAACAACAACAATTACCCAGTAAAAATCCCACATAGTGGGGTTTGGGGAGGGTAATGTGTACGCAGACCTTACCCATGTCTCGGAAGGGCAGAGAGCCTGTTTCCGATAGACCCTCGGCTCAGAACAACGGAAATAAGAGAAAACATGGAAAACAAAAAAGAAAAAAGAAGAGAATTCATTAGTAACTACAGTTTATATGATTGAATTTTTCAAATTTTCTACAGTCAACTAAGAGACACTTTCACATCAAAGGTCTAAGCCAATTAGCCAAACTGGATTATACTACAAGATTTGCTGATAAAAAGAAGTACTATAAGGACAAAAGGACCGGTTATTTTCTCTAGTTCTATATTAGCTGAGTTAGGCTGAAAAGAGATTGGCCTAACAATAAAGTAAAGTAGAGGACTTTGAGATCATCTAAAGAGATTGAGCATCAAATGAAATGTTTTTATGGTTAATTAGTGAATGGCTCCAATGATATCTATTACTATAAAAGTTCACAATTTTCCATAGCTGGATCAAACAAGTAAAAAGATTGGCTTCTTAACTGAAGAAAAAGAAAGAACGATAGAATATTTGGGTTATTATTCTATTTAACAACTTGCAATCAGGTTCATTACTTAATATTTCACTAAACGTACCTTGGAACTTTTTCCTTTTTTTTTTTTGGGAAATTTCCTGAGAACCAGAAGAATTGATGATGTGCATTAGATCTAGCAAGAACATTTATACCTATATATGATTCTCCTTTTTAAACATTTTTCATAAAACCACTAGATTTGACAGGATTTATATATATATGTTCGATCGAGAAACTAAAAGTATTCTTAAATTAATACACGCATCATTTATAGCCATTAGAGAAAAGTAGGAGAATAATAATTAAATGTTATAGCCATTAATAAACAACCAAGTTATTTTAATCACTTCCTTTTTTTCCTTTTGGATAACCAAAACATGGATTGTCTTTTATTAATTCCATGGCTGAACAAGTTGCTAAAAGAAATGGTCATAGCAGACTTAGTTTGCATAGAAAAATAAAAAAGAAAGATTAACCCCAAATGGACTGCTTAGAAATTCCAACAAATCAAGCACACAAAAACAAGAAGGAAAAAGGAAAACTTTCACAAAATCAAAAGGATAAATTTCCAAACAGTCAAAGGAGCTAGAAATTAAACCAAGCTTAATAATGTACAAATTATATCCATTGATTTTTCTGAAATCTTTTCAACATCAAAAAGTAAAAACTCATGAAAATAAACCTGACCTAATATTGTGGCCTGTTTGCTGAGTTCCCATTCCATCCCCCACCTCCACTTTCCATTTGAAGTTGACCATTTGGTGGCATATTCAGTGGTAAATTAAGAAAAGGAAGTCCAATTGATGGATCAGCACCAAAATTACCACTTCCACTTCCACTTCCACCAGATGGTTGTGACACTCCTTGTTGCATCTGAATTGACTCATTTTCTTCATCTAAAGGCAATCTCTCATAAGCAACATTAGTGAAAGAAGAAGCAATAACTATAACTGGACCTGAAGCAATTAATGCACCCACAACATTTCCACCAACAACTTGACCTTGTCCACCAGCTAAATATATTGTTAAGCTTGTTGCTCCTGGTGGTGCTGGTGGTGGCAAAAAAGATCCTGATAATGATAATATCTCAAACCTACCATGTAACGTCACCACTGAACCGGCAGCCACTGGCTGCCGTATGGTGACGTTATTAACTGTACCGCTACCACTCAGTATACAAATTCCTCTTTGCCTTTTTCTTGCATAAGTAGCAACTGATTCAAACACATCATGCCCACTGCTCACTTCCAAAATATGTGCACGAAGCGCGTTCGCGCTTTCTCTAGTGATGATCACTGGGGGCTTAGGTTTGTTTTTCGAACCAGGTGGACGACCTCTTGGCCTACGTCCTACGATGTCACCACTTTGTTGATGAGAAGAGATATCGTTGTTGTTGTTGTTGTTGTCATCGGAAAATTGATTATTCCGATTGTTTTCATCATCATCGGAATCATGTGGTCTTTGGAGATGATGAGGAAGAAAACGATGAGAAGCTGAACCTAAGTCTAAACCAGCCATAAACAACAACAGATAACAATAACAAAAGTAGTGAACAGAAAACAAAGCTACAATAAAGTATGATATATGATATGATTAATAATAAGCAAAAATTAAAACTCAAAGAATACCCATGAGAAAAATATACTTTTTTTTTCAAGTGAATATATATTTTATGAATAAACGGAAGAACTTCAACCCTAGGAACGAATAGAAAACTAAAGAGAGAACAGAGAAGAAATGGAGAAGGAAGAGAGAGAAAGTGGCAAATGCAGCTATTGTCACAAAAGAAAAGTATACATAGTAAGGGTATAAAATATAGAGAATATTTTTATCAATTGGTTGGGGGTGGGGAGGAGGGGGCCGTGTAATGTGGTAGAAATACGATTTAATTATTGTTGCTTTCGATAAGAATAATAATTAGAATAATAAAGAGAAAAAGAAAACAACAAAAGATAAGTTAAGAGAGAGGTTATGTATGATGTACATCTTTTCATGTGAGAGAAAGAAACATGTCATAATAATGATCCATTATATTTATCTAATGTATGATATTCAGAAACCTCTGACCGAGAATTAAAAAAAAATATTTTGGACAAAGTTAATTTGCATCTTCACCAAAGTGAATGGTCGTGTTTATAAATTCAAAAAGAAAAACAAATTATCGTGTTTATGGGCAATCATACTTCCTGTTGAAATTAGAATTTAATCGTAATGGGACGGAAATATTATGTGGCTAGGGTGGTGATGAAAGTTAAATACTCCCTGAAGATGCACTTTTTATTAGTGATTATTTCTTTTTAACAACTTCTGATATTCCTTCATCGCCTTTTTCTTTTATAATAAAAATTACAGCGATCGATATAGATTCTTCGTACTACATATTGAAATCACATTAATATGGCTGGGTTCGGTTATATGTGTGTGTAGGTAATTAAAATCGATGGTAGAATTTCCCAGATTTCCCAACGAGAGAACGATGGGAAGCAAGGCTCGACATGATTATTACCGAGGCTGGGAGCCCCAGACCCGACGAAAGAACGAAGTATCTGAGATTGGACATGTCAAAGTGATGTACATCGGACCAAGTAAGGCTTCTGGACCTCGGGAGACGCGGCGAACGGTTATCCACGACGGATAGGGGGCCGCAATATTCGCACTCAATCGAATTTTACGTTGTGAATCCAATTCAGTATCAATTATGGATCAACAATTACTAAAAAATAAGATTTTGACCTTTTTTAGACTTGTACTAGGACTGAAATTCCCCTACTATATAAAAGGGAAGTACACATTGTAACACACAACCAAAAGCAATAAAACTTTACCTTTATCTTTTAGCCATTGTCTAAGGCATTGTCCATTTGTTCTTTTCTTCATTTGCGACCGACTTTGTACCGAGGGTCCAATCGAGGACAAGTTCCACTATTCAATATGAGATCAGGCTTGGTCATTACATAGCAATTGGTTTGATCGTTTATTTTGTCTTTAATTCATTTACCTGTTATTCTTAATTATGCATACTGAATTAAATCATGTATCCTTTAAACCACGTCCAAATTTAATTGTTATTCATTTTTGGGGTAAGGAGTTTGGCGCCTACCGTGGGGCCAAGAATAATAGTGATGATTTGATACGGATCTCCATAACACACCCTATTTTACGCTTGTTCTTTGAGATATTAATTCCAGGTCAGCATATAGATATCAAACTCTAAGTCTGCTCACCTGAACGCTTACACTGAGTTAGGCCATCACAATGAAAATAATAATGTGGCACCCAATAATGATGTTCCTGCCGATCTTAATGGTGTCCTAGCCGTTGACCCAGTCGATGCCATCTCACAACTCGCTCTCAACATTAATTCACCAACTGATCCCGAAAATACTTTTCGTGGGGGATCCTGGAAAACGGCTCGAGAAGCGCCCGAATGTGAAGGTGATTGGGTGAGCCTACGATTGATTTTTAAAATGTTGCAGGCTCAATAAGAGGCAATAGCACAGTTACAGAACCAAAGCCATGCCCCTAACAGAGTCGAGCAAAAACAATCTCGGGAAAAATGCTCGGAGAGACGAATCAGTTGCTGTGAGACCGGTGAAGCCAAGCCCAGAGAAACATGAGCGGTAATGAAGATGCTCGAAGCGTTAACAAAATGGGTGGACTAAAGAGAGAAAACGATTGAGGCCAACGAATAGAAAGTGAAAACATACAACTCCAAGGTTGATCAGATCCCGAGAACACCTCCAACATTGAAGGGACCAAACTCCAAAATTTTATCCAGAAGACCTTCCCAGATCGCGACACTGAAGCCAATCCTAAAGAGGTTTCAAATGTCCGACATACCCAAATATTATGGGACCACAAATCCAAATAAGTATGTAACCTCTTATACATGCGCAACCAAATGGAACGACTTGGACAATGATGAAATCGAGTTGGTGTTGCTGAAACACAATTTGGGAAACTTTGTCTCCAATGGGGCAATGATATTGTATCATAACTTGCCTCCAAATTCCATTGACTCACTTGTTATGCTTGCAGATGCTCATAAAGGCCCATAATGGAGCCAGAAAGATCGAGACCAGAAAATCAGATATTTTCAAGGTCAGAAAAAGGATAACAAGATGTTCAGGGTTCGTATCAAAATTTCACATGGAATCAATTTGCCACTAGTTACGGATGATTGGTCTGTTCAGGCAGTCACTCATGGCCTCAATCCCTGAAGTTTTTTCGCCTCTCAACAGCTAAAGATAAATTTTTTGGAGTACCCGGCGGTAACCTGTGTTGATGTATACAACGGGTACCAATCTTAGATTAGCGTTGAAGACGACTAACTAGGGTCCCTCTTTGGATCTGTTTATCCCATCAGAATCGATGGTAGATCTAAGATATCGATTGATTATGAGCCAAGTCTACTCCATGATCGATATCAACCAAACAAACGGATCGAAGGGGAAACGGATCCACGTTCCAACCAGCTAGGAACAAAAAGAGAAGTGATCGAGGGCCGAACGGATAGGGCCTAATGAACTAGAGTGGGTTTGACATGCCGCTCAAAAGTAGGGAAGCACCAAAATTATTGGAATATAATTTCAATGTCTACACTGCAAGTATCATAAGAGCGATAGGGCACATCATAGATACCAAGTTGCCCCGACCATTGCAGTCTGATCCTGCCCAGAGAAATCAAAATTAGATGTGTAAGTATCATGACACTCATGGGCATAAGACCGAAGATTGCCGATAGTTAAGAGAATAAGTTGCTCAATTGTTCAACAACGGGCACCTACTATAATTTCTAAGCGAGTGAGCCAAAAACCACTTTAGAAACAGGGATTCCAACAAACATGTCGAACAAGAGCACCCTCAGTATGTAATCAAGAAGATCATTGGGGGAATCGATGTCCCCTAAGGGCCAATAATAAAATGCACTAAAGTGTCTATTACGGAGGAAAACGTACTCGAGATTATGTTTCAGACAGGCATCTTGTTTGGCGATGAAGATGACGAGGGCATCGTATATCCCCATAATGATACACTGGTAATATCCGTAATTATAGATAAATCTCGGGTTAAATATGTATTGATTGATCTAGGTAGCTCAGCCAACATAATCAGATCAAGGGTTGTAGAACAACTAGGATTGCAATATTAAATCATACCGACGGTTCGAGTATTGAATGGATTCAACATAGCGTGTGAGACCATGAAAGAAGATATAACTTTGCCGATAAACACTATTGGGACAACCTAAGAAACAAAGTCCTACGTAATTGAAGGGGGTATGAGGTACAACGCTTTGTTCTGACGGCCATGGGTCCACAACATGAGGGAAGCACTATCGATCATACACTAAGCACTGAAATTTTCCATGCCGGGGTGAGTCAAAACAGTCTAGGGAGAAGAAATGGCCGTAATTGAAATGTTTGTTGTCGAATAAGGGATCTCGGTGCCTGCAATCTCAACATCAAGAAGCATAGGACCAACCCAGAAAGAAGAAATAAAATAACAATCAATGATATTGGCCTTGGTCAAACTGGAGAAATGGGAACAACAAAGAGTAGATGATGAGGATGATTACGGTGTCCCAAGATCGTTCATAACACCAGATTACACTAACACCATATCAACGGTCTAGGAGTTGGTGCGAGTTATATTAGTCAAGCATCTGCTGGATTAAAAGGAATACCTGGGTAGGGGGATATCCCCCTAGGTTAGGAAAAAACTTATTGATTTTCTTAAAGCTAACACTGATTATTTTGCCTGGTCCAATATAGACATGACATGGATCCTACTAGGGGTGACCACTCACAAGTTGAGTTTGGTTCCGAAGTTCTATCTGGTCAAGAAGAAGAGAAGGTCACAGCCCGAAGTCAAACACACGTTCATCCAGGATGATGTATCAAAACTTCTAAAAATAGGTTCTATCCTAGAGGTTAAATACCCACATTGTTTAGCTAACGTAGTGTTAGTACCTAAAAAGGAAACAAACAGAGGATGTGTGTTGATTATAAGGACCTAAACAACGCGTGTCTAAAGAATTCTTTTCTTTTGCCTAACATCCATCGAATGATCGACGCAACTGTCAGACACGAGACACTCAATTTTCTTGACGTCTATTCAGGGTACAACCAAATTCGTATGGACCCAGGCAATCAAGAAAACATTTTTTTTCATAACAAAGTTTGGCACTTACTGCTATAACGTAATATTGTTCGAATTAAAGAATGTTAGTGCCACATACAAATGCGTAGTAAATCGGATGTTCGAAGAATAAATAGGAAAATTAATGGAAGTTTATATTGACGATATGTTGATCAATTACCTACGAGCAGAGGACCATTTGATACATTTACAGGAAACTTTCAAATTATTGAAGAAGTACAACATGAAGCTAAACCCAGAGAAGTGTGCATTTTGGGTCGGATCGGGCACGTTTCTCGAGTTCATGGTGTCTAACCAGGGGATAAAAATCAACCCCCGTAAAATAAAGGCCATAGAGAACATCACCATATTCGACAACGACAATAAGGTTCAAAGGTTGACCGGGCGGATATCCGCATTAGGCCGGTTCGTCTCGAGATCGTCAGATAAGATCCATCGGTTCTTCTCACTATTGAAAAAGAAGAACAATTTGTTGGACTCCGAAATTCCAACAAGCTTTGGAGGAACTCAAGTGATACCCGTCGAGTCCCCTTTTTCTATACTCCCCGAAGGCAAACGAATGGTTGTACTCTACTTGGCAGTTTTCGATGTGGCGGTAAGTGGTGTCCTAGTCTTGGAAGAAGAAGGTACACAATTTTCTATTTAATATGTTAGTAGAACTTTACGCGATGCCAACAAAGTATCCTCACGTAGAAAAGTTAGCGATCGCCTGACTAAGGGCTTCCAAGAAACTAATACCGTACTTTCAATGTCATCCCATATATGTCGTGACCTCTTACCCACTGAGAAATATCATGTATAGGGCCGAGCGATGATGGAGCCGCATCCCCGTCCAATGAACGAAGATTGGTGGTCATGGGAAAATCTCTGAAAGGGAGAAAAAACTTAGCAAAATAAAGTTAAGTACATAAGTATAATTATTCGAGAGGAAGACTTACCACGGGAACGGGCCTCCCACCTGCCTTTTGAAAAACTGAGCCATTCGCATTTAAAATATGACATATGTTTGAACATCCCCTCGATCCACTCCTTACGCGGGGGACTACATTTTTTGAAGATCTTCTCAAGCCATTCCCGTTGTGAGAACGAAAGAATAACACGACTCGGCTTGATTATAACCGGGGTCGGGAACCCCTCCTATCGATACCTAGAAAGAATGAACGATGTATCTGAAATCGGACACGTCAAAGTGACGTACCCCAGAGAAAGTATGGCTTCTGGACCTCGGGAGACGCGGCGAATGGTTATGCACGATAGATAGAGGGAATTAGGCATCAACCAGATTTTATGGCGCAAATCCTATTCGGTATCAATTATGGATCAACAATTATCGAAAAAATAAGATTTTAATCGTTTTTAGACTAGTACTAGGATTAAAATTCCCCTACTATATAAAATATTTTTTTACTCTGACACATTGTAACACGCAACCCAAAGCAACAAAAGTTTAGTTTTGTGCTCTAGCTATTGTCCAAGGCGTTATTCTTTTGTTCCTTTCTTCATTTGTAACCGAGCTTTTATCGAGGGTCCAATTGAGGACTAGTTCCATTGTTCAATTTGAGATCAGGCTTGGTCATTACAAAGCAATTGGCGTGATCGTTTATTTTGTATTTAATTCATTTACCTGCTTTTCTCAATTATTCGTATTAAATTAAATCATGATCCTTTAAACCGTGTATAAATTTAATTGTTACTCATTTTGGGGTAAGCAATATATATTTATACCCATGACCTAAGGCGGCACCACTCATTCCGACGTAGATTGGAAGAATTTTCTATATAATAGCGCATGCAATATCCCTCGGTGTCTTTTTGGTAACCAGCATGTGTTAGGGAAAGAGTACAGCAAGCCGAAGGCGATCCCCATAACTATATACAAAAGAGCAGCTGAGATACATAATAAAAAAGAATAAGGTAAATTTCATACCAACATGTGTCAATATATATTTTAAAAGCTAGTAATATATTTCACTACGAAGGAACACGATAAACCTAAACACATTAGGTGTCTGGTTGGTGGATCAACCCCTAAGCCACAATCTAATGCCAAGGTTAGATTGAGAGAGAGCGTCGGAAAAATATTGGTACACAGTATGTGTACTTAATATAAGGATAGCTAGGATAACATTAATTACAAAACTTACTTGGTTTTGCACTAGTGGGCCCTAAAAGCACCCATTATGGGTGGACTGTATTTCCTACGTACTAGAATTTTCAAAAACCAATATTGTTTAGTGGAGATAAACTTTCTATAGCTATAATATACATAGTTAATTCTTATAGCTACTATTCAATTGTTACGGTAGTGTATTCGTAATATTCACGCAAGCACCTAAAAATTATAGTAGTCCAATTGTACGCGCATGTGTTCATGTGTATTCGTGCCATGTATTCATGAATACAACAACAAAAAGCGCCTAACATCAGGGCAGTCCAGCTGTACGCGCATGTATTCACATGTATTTGTGTTGATGTATTCATGAGTACAACAATAAAAACGCCTAAAATCAGGGCAGCCTAGTTGTACGCGCATGTATTCGAGCCATGTATTTATGAATACAACAACTACAATCACCTTAAAAGTAGGTATGTCCAGCGAGAGGCGGGGCCAGGATTTTAAGTTTATGGGTTCGGGATTCTAATCGTTTAAGTTATGGTGTTCTAAATTAAGAAGATATACATATTCAATGAATTTTTTAAGATAAATACAGGATTTGAACGAAAGCTACTGGGTTCGGCCGAATCCACTGGTGGCACTCTAGCTCCGCCCCTGTGTCCAGTTGTCTAAGAGAGAAAAAACATTCATAGCGTATTTCATGCCTTATTTTATGCCTCAATAATAGTATATACCATAATATAAATATTTATTTCACCATAACATATAAAAGGTAGCTATAGAAAATAATATTTTAAAATAATTCAATTTATAATAAATAGGGTGTATAGACATAAGAGGTAAAATAGCCAGAAAATCTCACTCGGTCTTCTCTTTTGCCTGTAAATTCAGTATTGGTCAAGTTAAAATATGAAAGATTTTTTTAAGAAAAAAGTTAGAATACGAAAGCCAGAAACCGCTTTTTCCTCCTTTTTTTTTTCCTTGAGGGATAAGAATATGGTGATCTTAAGCATTTTTTTGTTTTTCACTTAGAAATTATAATGTTTGCATCCTTGATTCATATAGACCATTTCCATTAGCATAAGCAATTACTTCAGTTTATGTATGTTTAACTAACAATGAAATATATAAATGATTCGGTACTTGAGAGTGAAGACGCCTTTTTTTCAGATAAAAAAGGAAAATTGATTCAAGTATATGCCTTAAGTGAGGACAAGACTCTCCTTTAAATTTGTTCTTTTTGCAAGCCAATCAAAGTAGAAATCGATTGCATTAATTTAAAGATTAAAAGAAATGATATTTAATGCAAGAATTCAGGCACTTGATAGAGAATATATGTCTCACAAATGATTAAATTAACTTTAATTCAACTGCATAAGTTTTGTCTTGTCAAGTTTAAATATGAAGTCTGTCCACAAATTAATTAAAATTGAGAAGCTTATCAATAAACTTTATACTATAAACAAATTACTTGTCAATTTTAGTGTTTTCTCTAGCACCCGTGATAGTAGTTTAATGTTTTGATTTGTCTTTTTTAGTTTTGATCAAGATTTTAAATTGGAAGACTAAGCAGCATAGTATGAACATAAAAAATTTCGATACAATGTATTAGATAAGAATTTTTTTTTTACTAAACAACTCTTTGACTTAAGAATCAATTAAAAATTTGCAGTCATATAATTCTCACTAACTTATGGGAAAAATAAGGTGCATGCTTCATGCAACATTTTCCATTTTGGTTATACGTGTATCCATTAATGTTTATATATTAAGTCCACCTTTATTACTAACCTTATTATTCCTGCTCAAGCCCATAGTTATATAACATTCTTTTATCAACTCCTTATAATATAATATTCGATGTTTTACTATTATATTCCCTCCGGTCCAAAATAAGTAATTTTTGGATGTTTTCATACATATTAAGAAAGTCGCCTTTTAGCATTAATTAGCAATACAATTGACCATTTTAACCTTACTATCTCACATAAACACTCCTAACACATATTTCAATATTATTTACTCCAAGAACAATATAGGAAAAACACCATTAAGTCATTCTTGAAATCCGAAAAAATCACTTCTTTTGGACCACAGAAAAAAAGTCAAAAAATCACTTATTTTAGACAGAATGGAGTACTTATTATGCTTGTCAAACGAGATGTAATTTATTGAGACAAAGCAATTTTATAAATCAAATTGAAAAAAGAAAAAGAAAAAAGGAGAGAAAGAGTAGTGAGGAGGAGATAGAATAAAATATATGATGAAGAGAATGGCCAGCGGGTTATGGAACTCAGAGCAAAGGAAGTCTTGTCTGGAAATCTTATTATCTTTCACCTGTCCATCCATGAATCCTAAACCTAGGAAACTCTGCACAAAAACTTTACCAAACTTTCATAATAAATGAATGGGGAAAAAAAGGACAATTCCCATGACAAATTGTTATCAACTCACAACGTTGTCAACAACCCAAGCTCTTTGAATATCGAGTGTCCATTTTATATCTATACTCGCCAATAAATTTACCCGCTTTTTACAAACCTGATTTCTTCTTTGTGGCACGCACCATTTAGTGACAACCCATAAACCACATACGGCATACAACCTTGTATTTTTCTATAGTTGACTCACTTACCGTCATCTCACGATACTCTTTTATATGGTAGATTTTTACAGCCCTAACTAGGCGAGCTTTATCGGGGAAATACATGCCCTTTGTTGGAACAGCTGGTCTAGATTCATCCCACTTCACCGACCGTAATTCATCATCATCCCTTGTGAGGGCATCAACGTTAGGCATGCTTGGCAAATTATCAAGGTAGGGAATATTTTGCTCATGAAATGGTACGTAGGACTCATACACTCTTGGCCTAACGGGAGGTGGAGGAACATGCTCCCTAGTCAACTCAGGTTCCACATTCACTTCCTCCTCCTCATCATCACCCTCATCATGGAAGGGTGTCTCATCCCAGCCTTATCCGCATTGTTGTCATAATCACTATCATCCTCCTAACTTTGAGCATCTGCCAAATCACGAGTAAAAATGTCGTCTATGGGCAATTATGTGAGGCCAAGAGCTTCAAGAAGCTCATTTTCAATGCAGAAAACGAACAAAAACATAAGTTACCCAACACTCAAGAAAAATACTTTACATATCGCTATATCACTTTACTTACAAATCGTATTGTCTTGACGTTTCATGATAGTTATTTTCAGGTTGGTGATAACTCCTAGATGGACCACCGCGGTCCAATACTCTAGACCGACGTAGATTTCAACTAAGGGTGGGGTCATAACTTGTAAAATTCAAATTCGGACAGTACCCACTATAAAAAATATGAGTGTTAATAAAATTCAATTAAAACATGAAGAAAAAAAATCGCTAAAACATAGTAAATTTAAGTTTACTAGTCGTCTTGTTGATTATATAAAGTGGAAATATTATTTTCTGCCTGCTCATTTGCCTATGGTGACAAGTTTAAATCAAGGCAAGCTCTTTCATCTCCAATCTATCCGGCAAACGCTGCTCCAGAATAACCACCCGATGACTGTGGGTTATCGCTGCTACGAACGCCCTCATAACTAGGAAGGTCCTCCACCTTCACGTACATTTCCAATAATTTTATTACAATAAATTTCCTTTATTCGTCTGGAATCCGCAAAAAAATCTCTTAGATTTTCATCATCCTCGATGTTAAACTCAGAATAATAAGAAAACTCCTACAGAGTCACTGAATAAGAAAATCTATCGGTTACTTTAAGGCTAACTGAACTCCTTCGCTCACTCATTTTTTTACGTAACAACGATATCAATGTATCATACTCCATATTAAGCGGCAATTTAACATGACACTGTGGGGGTGAGCTATACCTCACAGAGTTATTCTCCACCATAACCTCCCCCCTCCACCCTCCCCCAATACAGTGAAACCTTAATTTTGGGCACTTCAGACATTATAAAAAATTGATTGATAAGGAGAAGAGAGAATAAACGTATGTTTGAAGTTTAAGTGTTCAATGAATTTTTATAAAATTGAAGCGTCTATAAATAAGTCAAGTCCGACCTTGGGGTGTATATTTTTTCAAAGAAATTCGTAGTATTATACTACATTTTATGTATTTAAATTATTATTATGTTAGTTAATTATTATTGGCTAAGCCTAAAATCCGCATATTTTATAGTATTGTACAGCTATTTACCTAAATTCGTAGTATAATAATGCGAAATGCTAGTTCAAAAAATGAGGTGGGCCTATCTTACACAATTTACAGTTTTATACTGCGAATTGCATAAAAACAATTATTTTTTTTGATATTTTTTAATTTTATTTTGCGAAATGCATTAATGGCAAAAAAATCCATTAACCCAATTTGCAGTATAAAACTCATTAATATAATTTTTTTAAAATATTAAAAATATATTTTATATTAAAAAATCATTACTTAAGTTTCGGACTCACGTGAAGTGTTGAAGTCGAGAAGGGGCAAAACAGCTTGGAGCTGCCGGGGGGGGGGGGCGGAGTGTAGGGGCACGAGGCAGCAGTCACTTTCATGTCTTCTAAGAATCAGTCAAAAACCCTTTAATTTGACCCGCATTAACCGCTTCCTTTTCTCTTTAGACTATGGGCCCCCCAATATCGACGTGGCTCAACCCCCACCTCCTCTCACGTGAACTTGCCTCCCTAGTTGCTGTCCATATGGCCTCCTTTCTTGTTAGTATTTATTTATTATTGAAGTATTTTTGTGTAATCTAATCTCCATATTAAAAAGTTAAATCCAACGTTTAATAATTAAAAAACAGACACTTGATTCTTTGCATGTGAGTTGGGTTAAGATAATTGATTACATTTGGTTTTAGTTTTGAACCAAATGTAAAATTGTCTGTTTTACATTTGGTAAAACAGACACTCTTTTGTTTTTGTTTTTGTTTTTGTTGTTGCTTTCCCTTTCCTTTTCTAAGCCGAGGGTCGATTGGAAACAGCCTCTCTACCCTTTGGGTAGGGGTAAGGCTTGTCTACATATTACCCTCCCCAGACCCCACCTTGTGGGACTATACTTGGTAGTTGTTGTTGTTGTTGTTGTTTGGTTTTAGTTTTGACAATTTTTTAGTTTATGTGCTTTAACAGAAAAGTATTTAAAATTTTCCAATACCTCGAAAAATAGGGAGATTTAGATTTATAATGTGTTATAAATATTATTTCGATTATATGATTTTTTTTTAAAAAAGAGATCAATGAAAAATAACGTAGGAAATTTGTATAGGAGTTTTCAATTGAAATTGTAAGTAGGCGTAGGAGATTATTTCTTTTGAATAGATTCTGTACAAAGCAGATTTATGAGGATTAGATGAAAACATAATGAGTGAGAACTTTGTTTTGACTTTTTTCTTTATAAAACCTAATTAGGGATAATTATGTTCCTTATCTTGTTCGATAAAAGCAAAAATTGAATAATTACAAGAATATTTTAGATACTACAAAAACCAATCATAATAGTGATGTGCAAGAAGTGACAAATCTAGGGAACTCAATTACTCCAAATTCTCATGATCTCTTCAGCAGTAACTTTGCTTATCTACAGTTCATTTGTTTATTTTGGATATATAAAAGGGCATTGTTAAGTTATTTTTTATTATATACAGTAATATGCAAGGTAGACATTAGAAAATATGAAGAAATCCATCATATGAATTGGATCGTGATCACTTGTTCAGCAGATGTAGTAATATATATTTTCTTTGTTATATGTACCTTACTTATCTTAACTGGGAATTTTTGGAATTTTTAATTTTGCATAAATATTAAATGATTAAATATTCGTCTAATATTCTTAGTTAAGACAAATTGCAAGGTCTTGTCCTCTTTTTCTTACGACTTAGGTTGGCGACAATGAACGGAGGGGGAGGGGAATTTTGTTCATATTCAACTACTCCACCTGTTAAAAAAAATTCATTTATTTTCATAGACTATTGACCTTAGCAGAAAAAGTAAACTTTTTTATTTCAAGTTAATGTCTTATGTGTTTATAAATACATTAGGTCAATGGTTAGAAAAATTGCAAGACCGACTTATACAATTACAATTGAACTTTCATTTTTTGATTTCATCTAATTTTATTCTACAACGAAAGACTAAAACTTTAATATGTTTTTTTAATGCTTAATAGATAGCAAAAGAAATTAAGAAAACACTAGCTAACCGTAATATCCCGACCTTAGACAGAGACCGACATCACAAGAAGAATTAACAAGCTTTAGATTTTAATAACATATTTTAAAATCCGTAAGGACTTAGATATATAACAGATAATATCACTAACGGGCCGAGCTGCTTCACTAACTTGGGAAAAATTCAAAAATAGTCAGATTTATCACTGGTCGTTGAAAAATAGCCAAGTTTCAAAAGTCATCAAAATTTAGCCACTTTAATCTGAGCTAAAACACTGTTCAAAATCTGGAAAAATATGCCCGCAAAATTTACTGGAGTTCCGGCATAAATATGTTTGAACTCCTGTAAATTTTACGGGAGTTCCAGAATAACTATGCTGGAACTTCCGCAAATTTTATTGGAGTTCAAGCATAATTATGCTGGAACTCCCGCAAATTTTACGGGAGTTCCAGCAGTATAATTGTCCAGTATAATATACTGGAGTTTGGAGCACTAGTGCTCCAGTCTCCCGTAAATTTTATAGAAGTTAGCAAAGTATACCGATCCAGCATATATACTGGAGTTCGCACACAAATGCACTAGAACTCCCGTATATTATATTGGACCGGTCCATGTTGCAGCAAACTAGTGGCTATTTTTCATTGACTTCGTAAACGATGATTATTTTTCATTTATCAGTGTAAAAACTGACTATACCATGAAATTTTAAGGTCCCCTATTTTTCTTTATGTCGAGAGAAGCAACCTTGATCCTTTATGGAGGATTGACATTCAAGCCATACTTTTGTTTCACACTCTTTTTGAAACGCACCTCTCTCTTTTTTTATTCTAGGGTTTCGCACTAATTTTCTCTCTTTTCTTTTTTTTTTTTTCCTCCTTCTTAGCAAGTGTTTAGGGTACTTTTTTATACAGTAGACTAATTTAGAGGCTAAATTGAATAAAAGTACTTACAGAGTCTCTTGTATCTGAAATATTAATAATCATGTCAAAGACGACCAAAATATAATTATAGCCAACAATATTGTATAATGCAACATATGCACCACTACCAGGCTGAGAAAGAATACATTTTAGCAAATCCGATTTACGATCACGAAGGTCATCATCCGCCAACACATATTATGACGAAGAGGTGAGTATTTCCATATTACTAACCAAACGTATTAGGTTTGAGTCGTAACTCAACACTAATATCCAAATATAAAATTTTTCGGCGTGAATTCAGATTTAGTCGTAACTCAATACTATGTTTAAAACTTAAAAAAAAAAAAACAAACAAAATTGGATACGAGGTAAAGCCGCGAGTGCGTCTAAAACTCAATAAAGAGAAGGAAAACCCCCCCCACAAATTTTGGGCATCAAACCCTATGCAAAGACTTTAGTTTTACAAGTACCAGAATCTGTATTTTTTTCAATATAGTAGTGGTTGAAAAAAATAATAGTACTGGGTATACAAATTGACAAAAATTGATACAACAGAAACAAAAGATTCAGCAAAACTGATGAGGAGTCAGAATTGGGCTAAATCTTCTAAGGAAAATCTAATCCATCTTTCAGAAGATCTTTGCCAGCCTTTTCCTGGTAATTAGTATACTATCTTTCTTGTCTGCCTCATATTTCACTATCACCTATCTTTCTATCCTTCAACTTTTCCCAAGATTTACATGTCACTTCTATTGTTTTTCTTTCATTTCGATCACTTTCTCTAGATAACATATTACTTCCTCCGTTTACGTGAACATGTTTGATTGGCCATAAAGTTTAAGAAAAAAAATAAAAAATTTTGGAATTTGTGGTCCTAAACAAAGCAAAACGGGGCTCAGAGTATTCGTATGATTCTAAAAGCTCTTCATTAAATTAAAGGTAGAATTGTAAATTTAAGCTAAATTATTACTAAATTTAGAAAGTAGTCATTCTTTTTAGAACGGACCAAAAAGTTCACATAAACTGAAATAGAGGGAGTAATATTTAACTTCTAAAAGTTGTTTAACTGCTTAAGTCTTTTTATTTTCTTTAGTAGTTTCTAAGGTTTTGATCAGCATGATAATCATTTAAAACATTAACCCTGCCAAAACTAAACTACTTCTATTTATTGTTAAATAAGTTAATTAAGTAATGATATGCTTTCTTGAAATGGTAAGGGTGATATTGAGGGAAAAAAAATTCTTTCTAAAATTTTTAACGTGAATTGTACGAAATTTGTTTTGATAAAGAAACATATAAAAAGGGTTGGAATGCATAATTTTTTAAAATTTGCACCTGCATAAAACATAGATAAGTACTTCTCTATCAAAAACCGGTCTCCCCGGTCCTCTTTACTTCGTTTTAAAATGTAGTCAATCGTAATAACTAGCAGAAATTGTTAGAAAATATAATATTGTTCGAGATATTTTTTTATAATTGTTAGGTTGACAAAAATTAGGTGGTAGCAAGATATCATTATGAATTGAGAGCAATATCTCCGAGAGATGTGTTGGTAGATTGATGCCACGATCCAAGTTCATAATACTTATTGTCCGCTTTGAAATTCGGCTCATACAAATTTATATTTTTAAAAAATTACCAGCCTAGAAGCTTGCTTGTCCTGCCCTCATCGGTCTGTTCTCCATCATGAGCGTCATATTCACCCCTCCTTTAATTTGGGACTTAGCATCCAAGTTGAGTTTGCCCCCTGATCGTACCGATGGCGAGTCAGGCTATATATATCATATTTATTACGAACCAAACTTATGACACATATTATTTATTTTGACTCAACAGATTTTACAAATTTATCCTATGGGCTACCCATCCTCGAGCCCAAAAGCACACGTATCATGTAAACTTTATTGTGCGTTATATTTGATTGATAAGGATTCACGTAAGATTACTGGGCATCCCTCTTTCAGAAGCTTGTTAACATAGAAATGTGTTAGTAGTGCTCGATGTTAAAATTTCATGGTATAGTCAGTTTTCACACCGGTCAATGAAAAATAGCCACTGTTTACGAAGTCAATGAAAAATAGCCACTATTTTGCTGCAACAGGGATCGGTCCCGTATAATATAGGGAAAATCTTGAGCACTTGTGTACGAACTCAGTATATTATGCTGGACCGGTATACTTTGCTAACTCATGTAAAATTTGCGGGAGACTGGAGCACTAGTGCTCTAAACTCCAGTATATTATACTGGACAATTATACTGCTGGAACTCTCGTAAAATTTGCTCTAAACTCCAGCATAATTATGCTTGAACTCCAGTAAAATTTGCGGGAGTTCCAGCTGAGTTATCCTGGAACTCCCGTAAAATTTATGGGAGTTCAAACATATTTATGCTGGAACTTCAGTAAAATTTACGGGCATATTTTTCCAAATTTTGTATAGTGTTTTCGCTCATATTAAAGTGGCTAAATTTCGATGACTTTTAAAATTTAACTATTTCTCAACGGCTAGTGATAAATCTGGCTATTTTTTAATTTATTCCCGTGCTCCACCCATCCTCATCGGGCCGCCCTCCCTTTTTTTTGCTTAGATAAAGATCTAACATTAATTTTCTTGTTAGCATAATCAAAGGGTCATCTTACTTTTTCTTTTCTTCCTAGGGTTGACCAAGAATATTAAGAAAAAATCAATATACTACCTTTTTAATTCCTAAGTTTTAGGAAGGAAGAACATACTCACTTTATATACCAAAAAATATGTTAAATAACTTACCATGGCATACTGAAATTAATAACTAATATGAGGAAAATGATTATATATCAATTTTGTTTGATTAATTAATCTCGTCATTATTTAATTAGAACTCAAATTTTGTTGAAACTATATGATGAATGTCTACTTTATTTCTTTAAGAAAGTTTAATCCATAGAAAATTTCAAAGTCACCAGTCCTTTTCATCCTCCCAAGTAAGTGCTCCAATTAATGGGGTCCTAATGACTTAATGCAAATTTGTCGTCTTGCAGAATTATTTTAATTAAAAAACTTTTGTGAATAAATTAATTAAACAACTTTTCTTGGTTATCTCAACTAACCAATCAGACTCCGTCTACGGACGCAAATAAAGCTATTAATCTTCACTAATCTTTGCTTAAATCCGAGGTCCCCACCATGTTTTGTACCTAAACATTATTTTAATTTTTAATGAACTGTCTAATACAAATTGGTTCCACCAAACTTCTGTATGCTGATTTCAAGCAAGTCGAAGGTTTTTATTTTATTTTTAAATATGATGACAATTCATGAACCAGCTGGTAGTGGACCTTGAGTTTATCATAATTAAATAATTGCAAATTATTAAAGTTTACTAATGCAGATTAGACTTCCAAACAATTACGTACAAATTATTAAAATATACTAGTAATATACGGATTAGACTTCCACTTACTATCTTGTCCATACCCCATCCAATAAATGTCACATATATAAAGAAGTAAAGTTATTCTGGTACAACAAAGTCACATCAACATATTAGATAAATAATTCCGGTTTCAACTGGTTTAAAATTTAATTAATAAAAATATTCACGTCACCAATACTTAGTAGTATATTATTTCTACACCTTTTACATTTTTATAGACAAATATTCAAAATTTAGATGTTAATATGATACTTTATAAAATTATTTTAAAATATTAAAAGCTTAGCTAGTATTTATATTATTCAAAAGAGAAAATAATCCAATAATATATATCCCGTGAAAAAAATAAAACAGAACAAAGGAGATTTACTTTTCAAAGAAACAAACACACGCTAACAGTTTAAATCTCGTTTTATTATATATCGTATTGTATAGTATTATATTGTCATGTATCGTTTGATGACTATTATATTTGAATATAGATTATATTGTTTGTTGTCATTTTATGATATCACACACCATCAATATAAAGAATAAACTTATTATACTTTAAAAAATATTATGATATGAGGTAAAATTATTATATAAAAAAGGTAGGGCAAAAGGATAAAATAAAATTATTCAAAAATAATAAAGGGTGAGATGATAGAAAAACACAAGGTAACGACACGACCACATCAAAGTGGTCGTCACATAAAGTGACACATTTCTTTGTTACGTAACGACGGATTTAACGATGCGATTCAATAAAATCTAAGTAACAATCAAAACAAATAACGTATTTAAAGTAACAATACGATACAATACAATAGATAATAATTATCCGAACAAACTATAAAAGAATTAAGTACATTAAGTTAAAATATTGCAAGTAATATTGATGTTTATTAATATTGTGTTGATTGAGAAGAATTGATATGATTGAACTGCCTAGGTCTTGGCATGATTGTTCCAACAATCATTTGTTGATGAGCTATTATTAAACCTTTGATTAACTAGAATAGTATGTTGTTACGATCATTTCAAATTGTTAATTCCACGACAAAAAGTGCATTTATTTATTTGTTTTTATTTTAATATCTTTGTTGCTATTGGTAAAAGAGCTATTTACATATAGTATGGCGCACCCAAAGCTATAATTAAAATATGATGCCCCTACGCGAAGGGGAAAAAAGAATTTGTTTTGTTTGAATAATCGATAAATCTTCTCTCTCTGCCTCTAAAATATTACTGTTTACCATATAAATATATTTTCTAAGTAGAATAAGATTGAGAGGTATATGTTTCTTAATGTACGTTACTGAGAAAAAATATTAGTTTGAAGCTAAAGATAAGACACTATCAAATATTAATCTCTCGTATCAAGCACGAGGATTACTGTTTCTAGTCCTTTTATTTATTTTATTTTTAAGTGAAAAACATAAGCCATTATATAGCCCATCATCATTAAATTTAAGAGAAAATATCACTTTATACCCATTAATTCTAAACTATTTACTCTTTAATGCCCATGCCCAAATTATTTACTATTTTTACCTATGGTGCCCAAATTATTTACCCGGTTAAAGTGAAATAGAGGTAGGGAAACCTGATAAACAGAACAACACTGAATATGAATTGGAGAAGAAAGCCAGCACGAGAGGGTTGGTACTTAGAGATGTAAATGGAGTTCCATTATTCCTCTCTTTTCTTCTTCTTCCCTAAACCCATTAGTTTTCTAGAGTTCACACTTGAATTCTTTTTCATTTCTATTATGGGGTTTAATTCAAAAATGTTTTCTCTTATTGTAGTATTCCGGGGTCATCATCAATGATAATTCACACTTGTTTCTCACTAATACATTCTTCTTTCTCTTATTCCAAACTCATTTTTGGAGATTTATTGTGCAAAACTTCAAATCCACCATTGAAGGACCTTGAAACTGGAAACTTATAACTTGGTTTGTTTGAGTTTTTTATTATTTTGGTCTGATCCGATATAGGTTTGTTTGGAAAGTTGATTGGAGGTTGTAGCTAAAGTTTTAGTCAATTTGGTGGAGATTTTGTAGTATATTTTAGAAGTTTGGGTTGAAATATAGTCGAACAAGAGAAGACGACGAATTTGTATTGTATACTCAAATAGTATACTAATATACCAGTTTGGTATACAATTTATTCCACCTATATAACCTATTAGTATAGCTATATACTATATTGGTATCCTATGCTAGTTGAATCATTTTTTGATTGTACTAGCTGGATTTATTAGTACAATTTTTTTTTAATAATAGTAATATAGTTCAATATCTTGAAATACATTATTACATTAATATGTGCTACACCATTTTTTTTATTTTTCTGTTTATGTATGTGTGTTATATAATAGTAGTATAGTCATATAGTTGCCGAAAATTAACAAGTAAAATTGTATACCATGTTGGTATAGTTATATGCCATATTGGTATCATATAATAGTTTGAACATTTTTTCTTGGTATTTTGGCTGTATTTTAAGTGAATTTTATTTTGAAATTATTTATATGAACGCGATTTGCAGTGCTGGGAATTTTTTTTAGCTGATGGATATAGATTATATGTATTATGTAATAATTTTTATAGTTATAGCCAATTGTTGGAACGACCCATACAACTATATACCCTGTTAGTATATGGAATGAGCAAGTTGCTTTGCGAATATTTAGTTGGCAATGCGAGCATGTAGTTTTCTCATACTTTTATTGTATCCTTTAATATTTTGGTACAATAGTATAGACAGAGATAGTTGTAGCAATATTATAAAGGGATCATATACTTTGTTGGTATACATGTATACCATATTGGTATCATGTGGTACTGAAAGTCTTTTTTGCTACTTATATTTTTATTGCATTTTCCAATATTTTATTATCATTTATATTCTAACTAGTATATATGGAGATTTAGTGGCCGTAGATTATATTGTCTTGCTCCATCAGTGGTTGGTGTTACTGCTAATGGTATAGTATGTATTAATATTTGTAGGGAAGAAGATCAAGGTTTGCATGACAATCACGTGAAATATAAAAAGGAACAAGAAATAAAGAAAAAAATAAAAGTAAAAAATAAAGAAAGAGTCAAATTTGAGTGTGAAATAAGTTATGATAAAAATAACAATAATACGATTTGGGAATAAATAAATGAATAAAAGAGAGAGAAAAGAAGGAAGAAAATGAAAAAAAGAAAAGGAGAATAGAAAAGAAAAAAGGAAAAGAGAAAAGAAACATAGAAATTAGAAAGAATTGGAGAATAAAGAAAAAATCCTTACAAAAAGTACTATGAGTAAGAAATGCAATTAGTTTATGGGTAGAAAAATAAAATGGGTAGACAAGGGTAAATAGTTTTATTTTTGTGGGTAATTGTGTCAAAACCCCTAAATTTAAGGGGTTTTGACACACCTACCCATAAAAATAAAACTATTTACCCTTATTTACCCATTTTGTTTTTCTACCCATAAACTAATTACATTTCATACCATAGTAGTTTTTGTGGGGAATAATTTCTTTATTCTCCAATTTTTTTTATATTTCTATGCTTCTTTTCTTCTTCTTTTTTTTTCTTTTTTTTTCTTTTCTGCTTTTCTTTTTTATCGTTTTCTTCTTCTTTTCTTTTTTCCTTTTCTAATTTCATTTAACTTCTTTTTTTATATTCTTTTCTCTTCATAATCTAATTTCATTTACCGTTTTCACTATTTTTTATTATTCTTTTTTTATACAATAAGAAAAATAATTGATATAGTAAATATTTGCTCACTTTTTTTAATATAACTAGTACAATATACTTATTATTTTTTTTCTTTCTAATTTTATAAATTCAATAATTAAACTGAAATGATATCAGTTGTGACTTGATCTAATACATTGAATATCACATTGACTGTTGTTGAGCACCATATATTACATAATTAAATTCTAAGAATCAACACGTGATTGCCATGCAAACCTTGATCTCCTTCCCTATAAATATCAATACACACACTCTATCATTAGCAGTAACACAACCAGTTACGGAGCAAGAAAATATAATTTACGGCAATCAAATCTCCATATATACTAGTTGGAATTAAAATGATAATAAAGTATTAAAAATACAACAAAAGTATAAGTAGCGAAAAAGACTTCTATTACTATGTGATACCAATATGGTATATATGTATACCAACAGAGAATATGATTTCTCTAGAATAGTGCTACAACTATCTGCGACTATACTAGTGTACCAAAACATTAAAGGACGCAATAAAAGTAAGAGAAAATTACATGCTCGTATTGCAAGCTAAATATTCACAAAACAACTTGCTCATTTTGTATACTAAGAAGGTATATAGTTGCATGGGGTCGTTCAATACAAGTTTCCTATAACTATAAAAATTATTACATAATACACATAATTTATGTCCTTCGACGTACAAAAATTCCAGCATTGCAACTCATGTTCATATAAATAATTTCATAATAGAATTCACTTAAGATGCAGCTAAAACAACAAAAACGATGCTCAACTACCATACAACAACAACAACAACCCAGTATAATCCCACTTAGTAAGGGTCTGGGGAGGGTAGTGTGTACGCAGACCTTACCCCTACCCTGGGGTAGAGAGGCTGTTTCCAAATAGACCCCCGGCATCCTTCCCTCCAAGAACTTCCCACCTTGCTCTTGGGGAGACTCGAACTCACAACCTCTCGGTTGGAAGTGGGGTTGCTTACCATCAGAGCAACCCCTCTTGTCCTAGATGCTCAACTACCATATGATACAAATATGGCATATAACTATACCAACATGGTATATAATTTTACTAGTTAATTTCCGGCAATTATATGACTATAATTTTACATAGCACACATGCATAAAGAGAATGCCACCACCACCACCACCAACTACTACATATTTATATTAATAAGGTATTTCAAGATATTGTACTATATTACTATTATTAAAGGAAAATCAAATATTTTACCAATTAAATGCAGCTAATACAACCAAAAAAATGATTCAACTAGCTTATGATACCAATATAGTATATAGTTATACTAATAGGGTATATAGTTGGAACGAATTGTATACTAACATGGTATATTTGTATACTATTTAGGTATACAATACAAACTCGTCTTCTTCTCTGGTTCAACTATATTTCAACCCAGATTTCTAAAATCTACTACAAAATCTCCACCAAATTGGCTAAAATTTTAGCTACAACCTCCAATCAACTTTCCAAACAAATTTATACAGGATCAGCTTAAAATAATTAAAAACTCAAACAAACTAAGTTATAAGTTTAAAGTTTCAAGGTTCTTCAATAGTGGATTTATAATTTTTGTACAATAAATCTCCAAAAATGAGCCAAACAGTAGAGAACTCTTCCCAACCGACTTTTTGCTGAGCGATATATCGGCCACCAAAGAAAGAATCGTCAACTCTCACCGCATAGTATCCTATTTTTCGGTAAGAATCGAATCCCTCATCTTCATCCACCGAGGCCGACGACGATGATGAGCAAGACATTATATATTAAGACTGAATCAAACAATCCTGATCTGAAAATTCTAATAAAATGTTCTCTTCTTCTATGAAATTTGATTATTTTTCGATTTAATTTCGATTATATCAAATCAATTTTGGATTTGGAGGAAAAGAAAAAAGCTAATAGAAAAACAAAAAAAAAAAACGAGACAATGTGTTAAGGGGGGAACATATGTGGCCTGTATAGCTTTGTGGATTTGGAGGAATACAAAAAGACTGATAGAAAAGCAAAAAGAAACGAGACAGTGTGTACATATGTGGCCTTCAATACAAGTGTCCCTCAGTTCTTGATTGCATAAACCATTGCTGGAATTAGCGGGTAAATAGTTTAGCTCACATGGGTAGAAATAGTAAATAATTTGGGTCTGGGCATTATAGGGTAAATAATTTAGAATTAATGGGTATAAAGTGAGATTTGACACACACCCATAAAAATAAAACTATTTACCCTTGTTTACCCATTTTGTTTTTCTACCCATAAACTAATTACATTTCATACCATAGTAGTTTTTGTGGGGAATAATTTCTTTATTCTCCAATTTTTTTTTATATTTCTATGCTTCTTTTCTTCTTCTTTTTTTTCTTTTTTTTTCTTTTCTTGCTTTTCTTTTTTATCATTTTCTTCTTCTTCTTTTTTTCCTTTTCTAATTTCATTTAACTTCTTTTTTTTAATATTCTTTTCTCTTCATAATCTAATTTCATTTACCGTTTTCACTATTTTTTATTATTCTTTTTTTATACAATAAGAAAAATAATTGATATAGTAAATATTTGCTCACTTTTTTTAATATAACTAGTACAATATACTTATTATTTTTTGTCTTTCTAATTTTATAAATTCAATAATTAAACTGAAATGATATCAGTTGTGACTTGATCTAAGACATTGAATATCATATTGACTGTTGTTGAGCACCATATATTACATAATTAAATTCTAAGAATCAACACGTGATTGCCATGCAAACCTTTATCTCCTTCCCTATAAATATCAATACACACACTCTACCATTAGCAGTAACACAACCAGTTACGGAGCAAGAAAATATAATTTACGGCAATCAAATCTCCATATATACTAGTTGGAATTAAAATGATAATAAAGTATTAAAAATACAACAAAAGTATAAGTAGCGAAAAAGACTTCTATTACCATGTGATACCAATATGGTATATATGTATACCAACAGAGAATATGTTTCTCTAGAATAGTGCAACAACTATCTGCGACTATACTAGTGTACCAAAACATTAAAGGACGCAATAAAAGTAAGAGAAAATTACATGCTCGTATTGCAAGCTAAATATTCACAAAACAACTTGCTCATTTTGTATACTAAGAAGGTATATAGTTGCATGGGGTCGTTCAATACAAGTTTCCTATAACTATAAAAATTATTACATAATACACATAATTTATGTCCTTCGACGTACAAAAATTCCAGCATTGCAACTCATGTTCATATAAATAATTTCATAATAGAATTCACTTAAGATGCAGCTAAAACAACAAAAACGATGCTCAACTACCATATGATACAAATATGGCATATAACTATACCAACATGGTATATAATTTTACTAGTTAATTTCCGGCAACTATATGACTATAATTTTACATAGCACACATGCATAAAGAGAACGCCACCACCACCACCACCAACTACTACATATTTATATTAATAAGGTATTTCAAGATATTGTATTATATTACTATTATTAAAGGAAAATCAAATATTGTACCAATTAAATGCAGCTAATACAACCAAAAAAATGATTCAACTAGCTTATGATACCAATATAGTATATAGTTATACTAATAGGGTATATAGTTGGAACGAATTGTATACTAACATGGTATATTTGTATACTATATAGGTATACAATACAAACTCGTCTTCTTCTCTGGTTCAACTATATTTCAACCCAGATTTCTAAAATCTACTACAAAATCTCCACCAAATTGACTAAAATTTTAGCTACAACCTCCAATCAACTTTCCAAACAAATCTATACAGGATCAGCTTAAAATAATTAAAAACTCAAACAAACTAAGTTATAAGTTTAAAGTTTCAAGGTTCTTCAATGGTGGATTTATAATTTTTGTATAATAAATCTCCAAAAATGAGCCAAACAGTAGAGAACTCTTCCCAACCGACTTTTTGCTGAGCGATATATCGGCCACCAGAGAAAGAATCGTCAACTCTCACCGCATGGTATCCTATTTTTCGGTAAGAATCGAATCCCTCATCTTCATCCACCGAGGCCGACGACGATGATGAGCAAGACATTATATATTAAGACTGAATCAAACAATCCTGATCTGAAAATTCTAATAAAATGTTCTCTTCTTCTATGAAATTTGATTATTTTTCGATTTAATTTCGATTATATCAAATCAATTTTGGATTTGGAGGAAAAGAAAAAAGTTAATAGAAAAACAAAAAAAAAACGAGACAATGTGTTAAGGGGGGAACATATGTGGCCTGTATAGCTTTGTGGATTTGGAGGAATACAAAAAGACTGATAGAAAAGCAAAAAGAAACGAGACAGTGTGTAGATATGTGGCCTTCAATACAAGTGTCCCTCAGTTCTTGATTGCATAAACCATTACTGGAATTAGCGGGTAAATAGTTTAGCTCACATGGGTAGAAATAGTAAATAATTTGGGTCTGGGCATTATAGGGTAAATAATTTAGAATTAATGGGTATAAAGTGAGATTTGACACACACCCATAAAAATAAAACTATTTACCCTTGTTTACCCATTTTGTTTTTCTACCCATAAACTAATTACATTTCATACCATAGTAGTTTTTGTGGGGAATAATTTCTTTATTCTCCAATTTTTTTTATATTTCTATGCTTCTTTTCTTCTTTTTTTTTTCTTTTTTTTTCTTTTCTGCTTTTCTTTTTTCTCGTTTTCTTCTTTTTTTTCCTTTTCTAATTTCATTTAACTTCTTTTTTTTATATTCTTTTCTCTTCATAATCTAATTTTATTTACCGTTTTCACTATTTTTTATTATTATTTTTTTATACAATAAGAAAAATAATTGATATAGTAAATATTTGCTCACTTTTTTTAATATAACTAGTACAATATACTTATTATTTTTTTTCTTTCTAATTTTATAAATTCAATAATTAAACTGAAATGATATCAGTTGTGACTTGATCTAATACATTGAATATCACATTGACTGTTGTTGAGCACCATATATTACATAATTAAATTCTAAGAATCAACACGTGATTGCCATGCAAACCTTGATCTCCTTCCCTATAAATATCAATACACACACTCTATCATTAGCAGTAACACAACCAGTTACGGAGCAAGAAAATATAATTTACGGCAATCAAATCTCCATATATACTAGTTGGAATTAAAATGATAATAAAGTATTAAAAATACAACAAAAGTATAAGTAGCGAAAAAGACTTCTATTACCATGTGATACCAATATGGTATATATGTATACCAACAGAGAATATGATTTCTCTAGAATAGTGCTACAACTATCTGCGACTATACTAGTGTACCAAAACATTAAAGGACGCAATAAAAGTAAGAGAAAATTACATGCTCGTATTGCAAGCTAAATATTCACAAAACAACTTGCTCATTTTGTATACTAAGAAGGTATAGTTGCATGGGGTCGTTCAATACAAGTTTCCTATAACTATAAAAATTATTACATAATACACATAATTTATGTCCTTCGACGTACAAAAATTTCAGCATTGCAACTCATGTTCATATAAATAATTTCATAATAGAATTCACTTAAGATGCAGCTAAAACAACAAAAACGATGCTCAACTACCATATGATACAAACATGGCATATAACTATACCAACATGGTATATAATTTTACTAGTTAATTTCCGGCAACTATATGACTATAATTTTACATAGCACACATGCATAAAGAGAACGCCACCACCACCACCACCAACTACTACATATTTATATTAATAAGGTATTTCAAGATATTGTATTATGTTATTATTATTAAAGGAAAATCAAATATTGTACCAATTAAATGCAGCTAATACAACCAAAAAAATGATTCAACTAGCTTATGATACCAATATAGTATATAGTTATACTAATAGGGTATATAGTTGGAACGAATTGTATACTAACATGGTATATTTGTATTCTATTTAGGTATACAATACAAACTCGTCTTCTTCTCTGGTTCAACTATATTTCAACCCAGATTTCTAAAATCTACTACAAAATCTCCACCAAATTGACTAAAATTTTAGCTACAACCTCCAATCAACTTTCCAAACAAATCCATACAGGATCAGCTTAAAATAATTAAAAACTCAAACAAACTAAGTTATAAGTTTAAAGTTTCAAGGTTCTTCAATGGTGGATTTATAATTTTTGTACAATAAATCTCCAAAAATGAGCCAAACAGTAGAGAACTCTTCCCAACCGACTTTTTGCTGAGCGATATATCGGCCACCAGAGAAAGAATCGTCAACTCTCACCGCATGGTATCCTATTTTTCGGTAAGAATCGAATCCCTCATCTTCATCCACCGAGGCCGACGACGATGATGAGCAAGACATTATATATTAAGACTGAATCAAACAATCCTGATCTGAAAATTCTAATAAAATGTTCTCTTCTTCTATGAAATTTGATTATTTTTCGATTTAATTTTGATTATATCAAATCAATTTTGGATTTGGAGGAAAAGAAAAAAGCTAATAGAAAAACAAAAAGAAACGAGACAATGTGTTAAGGGGGGGAACATATGTGGCCTGTATAGCTTTGTGGATTTGGAGGAATACAAAAAGACTGATAGAAAAGCAAAAAGAAACGAGACAGTGTGTACATATGTGGCCTTCAATTCAAGTGTCCCTCAATTCTTGATTGCATAAACCATCGCTGGAATTAGCGGGTAAATAGTTTAGCTCACATGAGTAGAAATAGTAAATAATTTGGGTCTGGGCATTATAGGGTAAATAATTTAGAATTAATGGGTATAAAGTGAGATTTTCTCTAAATTTAATTTACAGATAGTTGAAAGTACTAGGTCATTTTCTCGATTATTCATATTAAACTGAAATAAATTTTACAAGTTAATTTTCAATATCCTTTAGCTGCATTGTTAAGTATTAAGCTGCATAGTTAAAGAGATACTTATTTAATACTCCTAATTGATTAAGTGTAATAAAATAAGATTAGGTTTGTTATAAGTTGATAGTTAAAATGGGCTGCTAATTCAGTTAATTGTTCTTTAAAGGAATTTTTACCTACCTATACAATATATAAAATATTATTATCCTTAATGTGCATAGCTTGTTAATTACCCGCCCAGTCTACGTTTTACCTACAAATTTTGTACCATTCGACTATTAGGCATTAAAAGGGCAGAATATTAAATGAGATTTTTATCTACCTATACCATATATGAAACCTTATTACCCTAAATGTGCATAGTTTGTTAATTACCTGCCCAGTCCATATTTTACCTACAAATTATGTACCGTTCGACAATTAGGCATTAAAAGGGCAAAAATTTCCTAAAAAACGGGCTAAAATTAAGGAAAGAATCTTGCTGTTAGTTGATTCTACATTAAATTCAATTTTTAAAAAGGGAAATGAGATTTCTCATCTGCGTATTTTTCTCTAGAACTACAATTCAAATTCTCGAGAGAAAAAAAACGACGAACAATTCAAATTTTCGAGTTTCAATAACTCAAAGTTGAAAAAATCTATTCTTCCATATAGTTTTCACTATTGATAGCCATTAAAAAGCTTGAAAGCTTTGTTTTCAAATTTGGGTTTTCAAAAATCATTATTTGTTTGGATTGGGTGTTGTTATAAATAGTTCGGAATATGTTTAGGAGTTTATCTCTCAATTTGAGGGGTTTTGGTGAAGATTAGACTTGGTTTTGACTGAATTTCATATTCAAACTCGAAGAAGAAGAGGACATATTTCCAGAAATTGTAGATAAATTGTAGTTAAATTGTAGAATTGTAGATATATTGTAGAAAAATTATAGATGATTATAGATTGGAAAGACTAAAACTTCTACAAATCTTCTACAATTATGTCGAAAATGGCAATTATGCTACAATTGAAATGGAAATTTGGACATTAAAATTCAATGTATCTATTTTGTAGATTATTAGTAGATAAATTGTAGATCATTTGTATTCTGATTGTAGATGCATTATTTTCCGTTTTCACAAATCCAAACGACTAAAGCTCAAAATCTTCTGCGAAAAATAGTCTACAATTTATCTACAATTTTTTTAATTTGACTACAAAATATCTACAAATTCTGGAAATATGTCTTCTTCTTCTTCTTCTTCTTCTTCTTCTTCTTCTTCTTCTTCTTCTTCTTCTTCCTCTTCTTCAAGTTTTAATCGACTGTGTTAACCAGTAACCTTCAACCACTGCCCAAAAAAAAAGTGGTAAAAGAATTTCGAACTCTCTGCCATTATTATTTTCAGTGGGAATTCAAGCGGTTCGATCAAAGAATTTAATATTTTCTTGTAAATCTGAAAATATGATATTCTTCGACGGTAGTGAGCAGTTGGGATGATCAACGAGAGGAAGCATAGGAGCATCGTGAATTTTGTGTGTTTTGAACAGTTGAGATGAAAGAAAAGAGAAAGTGGGAAGATACAGTCCTTTAATTATGCCTAATATAAATTAACCCTTAATTATATCCCTAATTTGAATTATGGTATATAAATGGTAATTTGTTATGCTTAAATATAATAAATACAAATCTTAAACATTGAGGGTAATAAGATTTCATATATGGTATAGGAAAGTAAAAATTCGAAAGAATTACCAGAAAATACACATGACTTCACACCATAATAAAAAATGGCCCATATTATTAAGTTTCACCTCACCTAGCCCATATTGTACATATTTTGAAAGCACTTGCAAATTCAAAATTTGTGTTCTTACAGCCATTGCTTCTAAAAGCTATGAAATTAATTTTTTGTTCTCACAACCATTGCTTTCTCTCTCTTCTTCTCACATCTTCTACATATGATTCAAGGGGCCGTGTATTTTCTGCTTATCCTCTTATGTCACCTGCTTGCAATATAAGAAAATTGAAGAGTAGAAGTATATAATTGAAGACCATTCAAAGTTCTGGTTTTGAAATTATTATTTTTTTCTTTTTGAATTTGTTAGTTGTTTGGATTGGATGTTGTTCCAATTGATTGAAAAATATCAACAAGAGTTCAAAATTTAAATTTGAAGTAATATGGAGTAGATTTTGGCAAGATTTAAGTTAAATTTAAGAAAAAACGCAAGAAAGAGGACGAAGTCAGTTTTTTGTATAATTATGTATAATCTTGTATAATAGTGTATATGAGTGTATAAACACACATTATACACTATTATATACCTTTATACAAGCGTCTGTAGACGAACTTCTTTCACGATTTTCAGTTGTACTTTTTGTTCAAAACCAGTCTAAATCTCCATTAAATGACTTCAAATTTTATATACAACCTCCTTATACTATTTATAACAAGTCTAAATGACACCCACTCCAAATTTCTCACAAATCAAATTCGAAATTTAAACCCACATATTTAAGCTTGTTAAAAATCTAATTTTCACCACACCCAAATGAATTTGGTTTGTTAAATTAATATTTGAGTCACAATTACTATTCAAAAATTAATTTAAAAGTTTGAGGAATCTTTTTTAAACGTTAAATAGTGATTATGAGAATCCATTAGAGTTGGATATTGAATCTTAGCATATTATTTTTGTCACGACCCAAACCCTGGTCGTGATGGCGCCCAACACAATGCTAGGCAAGCCCGACCATAATATCCTCTTAACCAGCCAATTATTAAATAAATTAAACTTAAACAGTAGTTAGTCATAACAAGTAATAACCGAAACGTCAAAACATACAAAATACGGTCCCAAACATATCGTGGTGTCACGAGACTGAGCCTCTACAGAATAGCATCCTAATACAACCAAGTCTAGACAAATAGGAAATCAACAAGATGATAAAGAAGGAGAAAACAAGCTATGCGGACGCTGGCAGCTACCTCGTAATCTCCGCAAAAGTAGATAAGGATCAGCAGCTACAATGTCTCAACTGCTCTCGGGCACCTGTGGATCTGCACAGAAAGTGCAGGGGAGTGGGGTGAGTATATTTCAACTCAGTGAGTAACAATAATAAATAATAACTGAAGGTAAGAACTCTCGTGCTATCACTTAGCAGTTCTAAGGCAACTCTCACAGGTACGTCATCACTATGGTAGTACTCTAATCTCCAATCCACATTTATCTCTACAAGATCTCCACACTGAACAAACCCTCGCTCGTACCCCTACGGTGTACGGCCATCTCAACATATAAAGGCACATACTTATGTCTATAATGTATAAGTATCTAAGTAAATAGTAGGATATGATTAAGTATAATGCTGCGGCGTGCGGCCCGCTCCATGCATATCTGCTTGCGGCGCGCGCGGCCAGCTCCGTGTACGTCGACGGCGCTCGGCTGGGGTGTATACGGACTTCGGAGGGACTCCCTAGGCCCGAGCGCTATGGGTGCTATGGCGTGCGACGGGTCCGCGCGTATATCGGCCGCGGCGTGCGATCCGATCCAACATATATCTGCTGCGGCGCGCGTGCGGCCGATCCCATAATATACCGGCGCTCGCGGGAATGTGTGCGGACTCGGACTCCGAAGGGGCTCCCTACAGCCCAAGCGCGAATAATCCTGCGGCGTGCGGTCGGTCCCACATGTATATTACATGTATATCACATGTATATTCCTGCGGCGTGCAGTCCGATCCAACATATAGGTATCTATATACATAATACCTCATAATGGGTCCTCGACCCTGTCCCAGTCAGTATGTACTTGGCCTCTCAGGCCCAATATAATATATCACAATGGGTCCTTGACCCTGTCTCAGTTAATATAGACTTGGCCTTT